>OU015493.1:130598828-130606328 GCA_907164885.2 Dolomedes plantarius | reverse complement strand
TTATGTGATTAGAATCTCTCTTCGGGTTCAAGTCTCCGTTAGAAAGGGTGTTTGCAGTCATTTTAGAAATGAGGTTTAAACCGTAGGTCTCTCTCTATCTCTTTAACCCTCACAAAAATAGTTATGGGTAGTGATAATCGTAATGCTTGAAGTTACTGTGACTCTCGGTGGTAACTAAAGGCACCCATTCGCGTTAGTTACGAGGAGTTTTATCAGTGAGGTCGATCGCTTTCAGTGGGGCTGGAGCCGTTTATAAATCTGTGTTTACATGGTGTATAGATATGCTTAATATGCGAGCTCGTGAGTTCTGTCAAGGGTTTGTGGTGGCTAAAGGGTATGAGTAAGAGACTTAGGGTTACTGGCCACTCTGAGGAACGGTTAAGAATTGGGGTCGCCATACAGCCTATTCGTTGTTGAAATGGATAAAAACTAGATTAAACCACTAAATGAAATTGGTTGAGTACGTAAAACATATAACATATTTCTTCTTAAAATCCACTCTTAAACATCCGTTACTGCTTGTCGAAATAATGAATGCTTTCAAAGATTTGTTGTTCATTTGACATTTTTTGACCTCTGGATGAATGACTGACTATACAGGCATTTTATAACTGATTCACATCAAAGGTAGCGTAATCAGACTTGACTACGCTACCGGTTACGGTTCTATGAGTGCTAAGATTAGCTATGATATTAGCGTTTGAAACAGGTTGTTGAAAACACTGTCTTGGTATCTATGGAATAAGAATGTATTACTGAAATGATTTTTTCGATTTCCTCTAATATCTGCATAGACTTGAGTTTCCTTGAAGATCACGTGTGTTTTGAAGTTTCAATATTGAACCGCTTTAATTTTGTCCGAGTCTGTAGTGTCTTCCTTGGCAGAAATTTTGCCAAAGAGCTTACTTCTTGGCGAATTTAATGAATAGTTTCAAAGATTTAACCTTAAATTGACAGTTTTTAACATTCTGGATGACTCCACGGATTATTTTATAAGTTTCTCATCAAGTGATGTCTTGACATTACAGAATTTATATGAGTGTATACATCTACGCGCCCAATACGACAGGATTTACAATACGTTAGGAAAAAAAATGTATACAGTGACGAGCAGTGCAAAGTGTAACGTTTCCAGTTAACAATAACCGTCGAAACATCAACATCGATTATTAAGAGTAAGTCACATGAAATTTAAATAAGTAAAAAAAAAACCCTGATACACGGGATTCCCCGGGACGGGAACGAAAAGTTAAACGCAAGTTAACTTCCAATTCTCGAGCTAAACGATTGATTACGCATTTGATCATTTTCTTTCAAGTTGATGGGATAATTAATCAAAAAAATTTTAAAAAAGTAAGTCGAACCTCCATATATCGAAGTAGCAAATTGCTAAATAAAATTCGATATATAGAAATTTCGATATATAGAATTGACCTTAGTCTTATCATAATTCTCCTAAAAAAAATTGAAGCTAATTTTCGTATACGAAACTCCATTTCAATTTATATGCGAATCCCATTAAATGAAAGTTAAGAACTAAAAAATGAATTAATATGAAAGATTTATTGATTACTACATATCTTTAAATAAAAACAATAATGCAGACAGTGGTTACAATGATCACAGTTACATTCCTTAAAAAAAAACTACGAATATATTGCTGAACAGTTAGTTTTGCGGAAAGTTCAAAGAAATGTTCGTATTTATTCAGTCTTCTAACAAACTTCATCAGGGACATTTTCCGCGAATTGAAGTCCACGACGTATTGTTCCAAATGCCAAAAATTGGGAGATTTTATTCTAAAGTGGAATAAAATCTCCCAATTTGTCTTGAAAAAAATTTCGATATATAGAGATTTTTTCGATATATAGAAACAATTTTTCTATGTAATGAACATGGAGATTTGCTAAGAGTTCGATATATAGAAAATTTCGATATAGGGAAGTTCGATATATGGAGGTTCGACTGTATTTATTAATACATAGAATTGTCAAGTTTATATGATTCAACAGAAAATTTAAAAAAATGGTGTATAAAAAGTTCTTTTTATCTTGTAATTATTTCATATACTAATCAGTTAAAACAGTAGAACATGCATGGCTATCTGTTTCTTCTGCTAAAACACACAGCCCATTTAATATTTTTTTAAACTGTGAATAAAGTTTCAAGGGAGCGATGGCTCTGAAAGCAAAACCATGCACACATAGCTACGAATATTGAAAAGTGTATTAAAAATTATACTTATTAGTTAAGTTATACTTAACTTATTAAAGTTTTCTTTTCTAATACGGAGGTATTATATCGGGAGACTTTTGCGTTTTGTTATTCACCGCGATTTTCAGGCTACTTTATTATGGAAGCACCATATAGGTGAGCCAGCATTGCTCCCCATGAGAAGGACGACACTGAAATAAATGAACAAGCTTTATTCGGGATTTGAACCCAAGTCCACTGAGGGGCAAATCAGAACGCTAACCACTACACAAAGTGGGCGGCTGTCTTATTAAAGTTCTAAGTTTCAAAATTTAAACTTATGACTTTAATAAATTTTATAACTAAACTATCTGAACACCCGTGCTTCGCTATGGAGTACATTCAAATTAAATACAACGGTCAATGTATGCAATTAATGCCAAAAAATACAAAAAATATATTTATAATAAAAACAACGGTCAATGTATGCAATTAATACAAAAAAAGCAAAAAAAAAAAATATTTATAAAAAAAATCGTAATGGATATTTTTATAGACAAAATAACGTAAAAGAAAATATTCAAATTAAATGCAATGGTCAATGTATGCAATTAATTTGTGTGTTTAATATCCATAAAACATACTAATTGGAATTAAATTTTTAAAAAACTTCCATCTCAATTAGTCTACTGGTTAACTGATATCTTTTACACCGTATTTCAATATTTTTTTTGTCAATTTATTTCGTTGTTATGCACTTGACACAAAATTAAAGCATCAGAAAAAGAAAAGAAACCACGTGATCAGCATTTAATAAATTAAATTCTAAAAATTAATTTTCAAAAATTAACCAAAAATCAGAAAATGAAGATAAAAATTCAAAAAAGATTTCATTTGAAAGGAATTTTTATGATATTTCTCGTGATATAAATTTTATAACCCTCAGATTATTATTTTAAATGCAAACTTTAAAAAAAGTTACTAAAACAGATTAAAAATTTAATTTTAAAAAATCTAAGAAGAATTTTTCAAAAATCTTTCTTAGTGCACCCCTACACTATAAGAAGTATCGCCATGCAAAATTTCAACCCTCTAGGTCCAGCGGTTTGGTCTGTGCATTATCTGTCTGTCAGTCAGTCAGTCAGTCGCGGAACTATTTTATATATATATATATGTATTTTTAAGAAGTGAGTGAACATTTTTTCCTCAACAAAACAAAGGTACAACAGTACTGGTACAGTTAAAAACTAAAACAAAATTATTACATTTAACATTTTTTTCTGAACCTTGGTTTTTAATAACATCTTAGTCTCTTCAGCATTAAATTAAATTCTTGCGTTGTTTCAGAAGGACATTTTCCTATACTTCAAGGAGAAGTCTTTTCAAATGATCCGTTCGAATAACTCCAGCATTTCCACCGAGCGTCAAATGTGTGTCATAAATATTCAACAATATTCAAATCGATGGAGGGTAGTGGATGTTGAAGGCTGCCGGTTTTTACGATAAAACAGCACATATCAACGATAATACACATTAAGAGCTGTGTGTTTCTGGTAACTGTGCTGCCTTAAAATAAAAGACACGACTCAAGTTTGGTCCTCACGTGTAGCCGATATGCAACTCATCACTATCATGCAACAACTCTCATGCTTTAATGAGGTTTATATATTTTTCTCCTCTAGCTCTTTATCGGTCTTTATCAGAACTAAATCCCATCTTTAACTGAAATTGAAATTTCCCGTATTTTTCGAACCATAAGACACGAGGTTTGTGGTTTGTAGAAGGATGAAAGAAGAACCGGTCATTTACAGCCATTGTTTGTTTCTATGTTTTTATTAACTCGCTTTCTTGTTTGTTTGTGTGTTTGTCTAGTACAAATCTTGCAATCGATTTTTAACTAACTTACCGACTATCTAGACATTTGAAACTTTTAGAATAGCTCAGAACACGATGACAATGCATTCTTTTGATACTTTTAGCCATCTTTCAGCAGAATTAAATTAACTTTCAGTTATTTTCAGTTAATTTTGTTTTGTAGACTGGTGCAGCCATCTATCGGCCGGAACCGGAACGAAAAGTTAAACGCAAGTTAACTTCCAATTGACTTCATTTTCTTTCAAGTTGATGGGATAATTCATAAAAATTTTTTTTAAGTATTTATTAATACATGGAATTGCCAAGTTTATATGATTCAACAGAAAATTAAAAAAAAATGGTATATAAAAAGTTCTTTTTATCTTGTAATTATTTGTTATATAACAATGGTGCGTAAGGATAATGCAAAACCGATTACAAAACACCTTCGGACAGGAAATTGGGGGTGAAGCATAACACAAAACGGGGGAACATGAGATATGGACACGTCAAAATACTTTGCAAACAATATTAAAAGTTAAGTATGACACAAACTTGTGGAAAATGTGATATTTACGTTACAAAACCTCTTTGTAGACACTATTTGACCGTGCCGTATCGACGCATCCAGAGAAAGATCTCTAGGGCAAAAAGTTTTCAACTTCGATTTTCAAACAAATAGTACATTGCGTCATTCTAAATTAACAATTCATCAGAAGCGGAGAACATAATCTTTAAAATGGTACCTCATTTATCGATTTTGGTAAAGTATGAAGGGAGAAAAAGAGATCGTCAACAAAAATCACTTTTTTAGAAATAATATATATGATAATGATGATGGTATGTTTTTTAAAATTTAATGGTTAGTGTTCGAGAGTTAAAAGTAAAAGTAAACAAATAAGTAAGTGCGTGCTTGCCATCTGCAATAAAGCAAATCTTTACATGCCTCGCGCGCATTTTCCCATATAGTTTACAAAAGAAATTTGCCTTTCCGCCAAGCACCAACCGTTGTACTTATCATTTTTTTTCTTCGACTTTCTTATCTACATGGTAAAACCTTTATTATGATTATCTTTTAATTATGAGGCAGATTAGAAGCAAGCTTTCCCTTGATAAATTGGTAGAATTTTCTCATACGTAATTCGATTGTGTATATAGAATTGAATAATTGAAATTAAACTTTAAATAGGCATACCAAAGGAAAATTTCACTAATAAAATGTTCTTCAGGGCGAAAGAAAAAAGATTTTAGTCCAAAAAAATTGTTCTTCCCTGCAAACAGTATAATGTACACCTACGTGGATGTTGTCAATAAAGAAACTCATTGATGAATTCACAAAATGATAATAAAAGTAAACTATCTTAAAATATAGAAGTTCAGTGCGATTGATAATGGCAAAATAAAAAAAAAGTTAGCGCGCGTCATCTAGCGGAAGAAAAAAATGTTTATAATGTTTATACTTCGATTTTTAAACAAACAATGTGTAATTCTAAATTAATAATTCTTCAGAAGCGGATATCTTAATCTTTAAAATGGTACTTCATTTATCGATTTTGGTTTAAGTAGGAAGGGGGAAAAAGGGATCGTCAGAAAAAACACATTTTAGAAATAATACATATAGATCCTTAAGCTTATTTGTGATTTCAGAAGTTCGGGCTTGATTGGAAGGAACACCATTAGCTATCTTCGGTAATTAACTTCCGAGGGGGAGCGAATGCTAGTTTATTTTTGAAGCTGCGTTTCGATTTAAATGCTTTATTTGGTTTCTTTCTTTGAATCGCGATTCCTTTTAAAGATTTTTCTGATTTCTCTATATATATGGTGTCTGTCAATGAGGAATTGTTCGAACGGGGATGTAAAAAGTACGTTTAATTAAATTCTTGAATATATATAAGGACGACACAGATATTTACAAAGGAAGTTAATATAACATTGCGTCTTAATTGAACACGTCTTTCAATTTCTTTAAAAAGTATATCGTCGTTTAAGCATTCATTATACACAGAACAGTCCAGTCCGTGTTTTACTCTAGTGTCTACTTCCTGTTCTTCTGTCCGCCAAAATCATAGCGCGATTCAATTCGGGGTCAATTTTCTCTTTTGAAGTTAAGACAACGCTTGGCGGCAGTCATCTAGACCAGGGGTGGCCAACAAGTCGATCGCAATCGACCGGTCGATCGCGAAGCCAATATTAGTCGATCGCTCGCGATGTCTTAACTTAGAAACCGATTAGACTACGTGATAAATAGAGCACTAATTTAGGACCCTGGTTAGGGCGGCAGTAAGGGTTCTGTTTACACTGCACTAGACCGGGACTGTAATTCAGTCGGAGACCGAACGCATACCATGGCACACATGCTTTCCAAGCATAGGAAAATTGCCATTGATATACGCCTAATTGTGATTCCTTGGTTATGGACATGCAAACTCAGTCTTCCCATTAATGTCAACGTAATAAATTCTAAATCTGTCTTTATCTGTAGCTTATTTGAACTAATATTGTCAATAATTACTCATGTTGTTGGGCGTGACTTTTTTGGCCCGTTATGTATATTGTTTTTAACGTAGATAGATACGTATGTTTGAACATACATTTTGCTTATATACCCATAGCTCGCGAGAGTGCACCTCGTAATGAAACACAGTGTATAAACATAGTATGTATTTCACACCTCCCCCTCCTCACTTAGACTACGCCTATGACAACAAGTCGATCGCGACACATTTTTAAGATAAAAAGTAGATCTTATGTACACAAAAGTTGGCCACCCCTGATCTAGACGTTCTATAGGCGAGCAAATGATTGAAGGGTGAGGTGGGAAAAGACGGGATACCACACACACATCGTATATTTAAACTAGGGAAACTTTAGAACGATTTTATTTTCCCTGTTAGTGTTTAGGTGCTTTTGATGACCGTTAGAGTAGTTAAAGAACATAAATATAGTTGTGTGGGGAGGCTAAGGTCCCTGGGGCTGACGACTGTCACAACCCTGTCTGATGTACATATGAATGCAAGGAAATAGAAACATAAGTCACACAATCCCAGAAGAATCTTTTATTAACGAACGATGACATCGGCGATGGACGATTGATTGCAGTTCCCCTTTCTAGACGGGGAGCTCCAATTGCTGGTGGAAGACTGACGAGTTCCCCAGAATACAACCAAGTCTTATGCGGGAATCAAACCCGCGCCCCCGGCGTGGCAAGCTGATGCCTTAACCACTTAGCCACTGAGCGGCATATAAATATAGGTTAGAGACACAATGTTCACGTCTCATACGAAAAAAAGTTGAATTTAATTTATATTCTGTTTTAATAATAAAAAATAATGTAAATAAAATTAATTAGTGAGCATATGATAGTCCGCTTAAACCATGTGTATTTAAATAAATTCTAAGTTTTAAAGGCTTAAAAAGATATGTGAATAATATTTTTATTCACCGTTATTATAT
>OU015493.1:130366328-130593828 GCA_907164885.2 Dolomedes plantarius | reverse complement strand
AACAACCATTTGTACCGTTTCTTCGTTCAAGCGTGTTATTTCTGTACTTGCTTACTAATCCCTCGGAAAATACGATGTAGCTTTTGAAACTATAATTTTTGTGCATTAACCATTCGCCTTGCAAAGGAAACCTGGAAATCAGAAAATTTAAGCTGTTATATTTGCGAATGAATGTATCATCATAAGACTAAATTCTCTATGAGGAACTTGTTTTTTACCACCCATTTTTCTAGGAATACAGTGACTACTAGTAAAATCCTCTGGTTTTCCTTGTCACTTCAATTTTATCCCATCAAAAAATTCGATTCAGTAATATAATGCCGATGAAATCAAATATAGAAGGGGGCTTTAAAATAACTTGGGCTACCTAAGGCTTGGAGAAAGTAATAAACGTCAAGAAAATCCATTATATGAACTATTGATGGCAACATGTTTTGGACTGAGATTTAGTTCTTCATCAGGATTGGGTATGACTGCTTCAATGGACAATTGACTTCCAAATTCCATTATACTCTTTGATACAATAGGGAAAAATTTGTATAAAAGCATTTGATTGGTTTGGACCGCTACGGCCATTATTTTTTGTTACACGAGGGCTAATTAGACCTGGATCTACTGCTTAAAGCCGATTCCGAACTGCTACAAAGATCAATGCCAATAGTAAGACCCACAGACTCTAGTACCGAATTCCAACGCCTTAAACATTCGGCCATCGTCCAGCATCAAAACATTTGAACATTTTCCTTTATTTTTGAATTCCACTTTATAATTACGTCTATTCGGTTTTGCTTTCCCGCCTTTTCCTCCCATCTTGCTTTGTTTGTTTCGGTTTTGCATCCCTTTGCGTGGGCTTAATCTCATCAATTTCACTTCTCTCCTCCTCTGACATACGAACCCATCCATGTCTCACCTTCTGTCACCGACTCCCACGATGTTTTGAAAAATTCTGTTGCTTCTCCTACATTTATCAAAGAGTTTAATGATTTTCGCATTCCTGAATTGTCCGTTGAGAGCATTATCACACCTAATGCTTCCCAGACTGATGAAGGACTATATTAGTTCGTAACTGGTTGACATTCTTGATTTTTATTGTAGATTTCGAGAAGGTGTGTGTCGTCTTTTCACCAAGGCTTTGTTCACATTGCTTCCGAATCGTCGCATTCCACTCTATCTTTGGCGTGGAGATTGCTGACATGATTTGTGATTGGTTTGACGCATCACGTAGTTATTGCATTGAGCTCTATGATTGGTTAAAATTTTTATCGATGACGCTACGTTCTATTCCCGACACGATGTAAACAAGGCTTCAGTCTCGTTGAGAATTGATAAGAATGTCTATTTGAAGCACAGACAAGACGATAACAGAAGGGTTCAGACAATAATGAAAATACGCATTGTTTAGAAAAGGTTACAACGTTTGGAATATTCATCGCTGATATCTTTAACTTTTACAAGACAAATTAACCTTTATGAATGTGTAATACGAGTAATATCTTATACCGGTTTTTGTGTGGTTCGTATAACTTTTATGTTACATCAAAATTTCTTTTGCATTGTCTTAATGTTTTTTTTCTGCACCATAATATTTTGAGTGGCAAAGCTGCCCCCTTAGGTTTTAAAAGCTTGTGAAATCGATATGCATATATTGTCTTGTAAAATACATTCCTCCTTTAAATTATTATTGTATGCTCCGAAAATGAGAAATAAAAAGTGAACTACATTGATAGACATCGATAGGATTGATAGACATCAAACTCGCCGTCGGTGGAATCGATAATGTACAAACATTATGCTTTACGCTTGCACGATATGACAGAAATATATTCAAATGCCAAGTAATAAAAGTCAAATGAAATGCCTCTCAAGAGAACGACGGTTAATATCTGAGATAAATCACATCAGACATTAGAAATAAGGTTTTTTTAATTCGTTGATGAGCGTATTGGAATCGTAAATTGCTATTCAAGGTACCTTAAATCAGTCCTCTTTATGACCGCCGTCAAGCATTAATAAGCAACATAATTTATTCGTAGCTTGCGGCCGGTTTTAGGGTCGAAAACTTAACACGTCAGATTTAACAGTTGTGATCTGGTTTTCTCGGACAGAATTCCTGAAATTGATGTTCAGCTCGACCATTGGTTATCCTTCGACACCATTAATAAAGTAATGATAAAGTTGGTCCCGTGTTAAAAGACGAACACCTGGAAAGTCCTTGGAGTTGGGAGGAAACTGGGCCAGTCTGAATTATCTGTGTTGTAAACGAGAGAAAAAGCATGACACGTTAAACAGAGTTTTGAATAAGAAATTACAGAGGCTTGTCACGACTGCAGTTTATAACAGTTGTTCTTTTGTGGGTGTCTATGAGAATTCTCGTGAAAGCGCGAATCAAATGTATGTCATCTGCTAGAAATGCGAAAATATCTTTAAGGTATCCGAGAACATTCGGACGACTTTTTTACAAACACATGGTGTAGGCACACTTTAAATAAATTTTCAGATTTAATTCCAGTAAAGATTAATGAGAGAGTGTCAGTATTTAAAATAAACTTCTGTGTCTTTTCAAAATCGTTAAATATATGCGAAATTTTAAGGAAATTTTTAAAAAAAACTTCAAAAAGGCTACCTTAAAAACAGTTAGTCTTATCTGAATAAAAGTTATATCAAAATAAACTACATGCTTTTATCTAGAGAATCTACTAAAAGTTTAAAGTTATATTAAGAAATGAATATTTTACAACTAATCGAATATTCATTATGAAATTTTTGCAAACTTTACAACGTTATTATTGAATTAGTAGGTCATAAATTTGAAAATATTCATTCAGTCAAAATTCTTTCAGTACATCCTCTAGAAAACAATATATAGATTAGGCACACAAAATTTCATAAAATTTCAATGATAATATTTTAAATTATCACTTTTGAAGTCAGCCAAAAATGGTCATATCCCAATTTTGAGAAAAATGCATTTTAAGTTTTACAAGCTTAGAATTACAAGCGATGTGAAGTAATTTAACGTTGCCACACAGTTTGCAAAAGTGTTCTTACTTTAATTATTTCATTAAAAGTTTGCTAAAATTATATTAAAAAATAAAATTCTGTGTTTACTGATTGTTAACAGGTTTCTGGTTGTTTAATAAACGGCCATTTCCAGTGTTTTAAATCTCCACTTCCTCGTTTTCTAGTTATTATAAAATCTTTAATTTCTGGGCTTCTAATTAAACAACAGATGAAAATAAACCTTTTTTGTAAAGCTAAATAACTGATATATCCAGTTAAAGAATAAAAAAATTTTGTTGGTTTTTGACTGAAATTAAACTTTTCATCGTAGTCGGATACCTTAAGAAGATCTATGATGCATACGCACTTACTTTTTGTTTCGACTTAATTTACCAAAAATGTTTTCTTAAAGCAATTGTTTATGTATCTTTTTAAACAGTGTGTTGGAGGTCAAACAAAAAGTTCTAATTCCTTCGTAGCAATGTTGCGGTGCCAGTTGTACAGTGTAGCGTAATTTAGAAGTTTACAGTATATAGATGGTTTTTAATGTCATAGTACACGGTGTATTACGACATTACAACACCATGTACTATGACATACTCAACCACATAACTCAAATAAATGATTAAAGGAGCTGTAAATTTATCTTTTTATGAACAGAATGTAAATGAATTTTGCGATATTTACTTGTTTTATGTAGCTGCTCATGCATAATCTAAAATACTCTATAATCTTTGGCAGAAATAAAGCATAGAGCCTAATCAACATAAGGTAAGTCATAATAAAGCAAGATTTTAACGTAGGATTACGTTCCTCAATGATGGTCCTTCGGAGAGAAAAAAATCGTCCTGCGTCGCGAGTTATTATTTTTGCAGCGCGTCAAACCCAGTAGCAGTAAACAGTTAAACAGAAAAGTACCAAAATGCGAAAAAAAAAGAGGTAAGCAACTAGGGATGCGGCATCGATGTCGATGTTTTCAAAACATCGATGTTTTGATAAAAACATCGATGTTTTAAACATCGATTTATTGAAGCCGATGTTTTTTTAACATCGATGTTTTGTGCTCGATGTTTTACGTTGTCTCGATGTTTTTTTTTAATGAAAAAGTACCGTAAATAAAAAAAAATTACCACGTAGCATAATTTTCACACTCAGTAAATGTAAGTCTGAATTCTGAAAAGGACGAATACAAAAGGGGGAATGATTCCTTAGCAAACAGACAAATAGCAATTAACAACCAATGAACCAATCAGAGCGCTTGGAATGTTCCTGACACTCCAGAACCTTCCATGGGGTTTTATTTTACAAATAGTATATACACGAGTGCATCCATTTAAGTTTTTGTTTTGTTCTGGTTTTATATAAGTTGACGTTAATATTATTAGTAAGATGCCTCCCAAAAGTACCGTTTGGGAATATTTTTACAAAACCACTGTCAAATTGGCGAAATGCAAGATTTGCCTTAAGTCCCTCAAAACTTCTGGCAATACCACGAATTATCTGGACATTTGAAGGCAAAACATGGCGGTATTTACAAAGAGAATTTTGAGTCATCAATGTAGCCCAAAGCAACCAAGTTTTTGTCATTTGTGCCTGCCCAATCGGAGAGTAAAATTAAATCACTCCTCCCCCCACGACTAACGGAAGTAACATTAATGTTAGAGATTACTAAACCAGTTTTAAAAAATGGATGTTCTAAAACATCGATGTTTAAAAACATCGATGGTTTTTAGGCGATGTTTTATTAGCATCGATGTTTTAATATTGAATATCGATGTTTCAAAACATCGATGTTTTGTTGTCGATGTCGCATCACTATAAGCAACGATAAGCAATTCTACGTTAATAACTCGCGGTAGTTTCGTTAGAAGAGACTACCTGGAATATTTTTTTAAAAATATCTCCGGAAACTTAACCGCGGTTAGAGTATCCATATATATACTGGAAGGTCCAAGGCTCCTTCAGGAAAATGTTATAGTGGTGTCTCTTCTCAATGTTTTCAAACACCTGAATGAACCGTTTTGCAATCCAATAGTGAATTCGTGATTAAAATTTAATCATCGATAAGAATAGAAGAAAAATTTAAAAATAAACTTATATGACCAACATCCTGTGTCATTGTCATAAAAAGGAGGAATATTCGTAGAAGCTATTCAAACTAAGGTTTTCATTGGAATATTTTAATCAAGAGGAGCACCGACCGCCAATTCGGTGAAAAGTCCGTAGTTTAAGTCACGCTCCTGGTAGAAAATACTTTACCTTTGAGTATAAATTGTTATTAATTAAGAGCAAATAAACGCATCTCTACCCTTCCCTCAGCTTTTCTGAATCTTCTCGTGTCATATATGGCAGTGGTGCGCAAACTTTTTTCAACCAAGACCGACTTTCTTTTAATAAAAAACCACTCAACCCAATAAAAATTTTTTGGTAGTAGCAAATTTTAAGAAATAAGGAAAATGCTAACCAAAAAATAAGAAAAAGAAGTTGATAAATGTTGACAAGCAAGTTTATTAACTTTTGCTGAGTAATGTAAAAACGTTTGACACTTTAGTTAAGAATATCAAATCCTGTATATTTTTTAACATATATAAAATATATGTATGCAAAAAAAAAATTTAAACATGTAATTTTAAATAATTTAAAGTATATTTTTAATTAAATAATTCAATTTATATAAATTTGCTTCAAACTCTCCACGACCACTCCAATTTTTTTGGTGACCTCTCTGTGGGTCCGGACCCAAAGTTTGCGCACCACTGAGTTATGGAATTGAACTTAGCATGATATGCTCAGTGAACAAGCTTAAGACTATAGACTTCCATACGCAGAATTATCTTTCTTCATAAACGTTAATAGTATGTTTAGAGTATTACTTTCGCGTGAAAGCATTTAAAAGACATTTTAAGCTGCGATAGATTGTAGCTCAAACAGTAAACTATCTAACATGGCATAGGCACGTGGAAAGTTTGTTACTTCTTCGGTTTGGTTTGGAGCGCTACGGCCAACTTTTTTGCTACACGAGGGTTATTTAGACCGAGACCTACAGCTCGAAGCCGATTACGAACGGCTACAAACATCCATGCCGACAGTGGGACTCGAACCTACAGTATCTGAACCGAAAGCCAGCGCCCCAGCCATTCGGCCACCACCTGGCGTGTTACTTCTTTGACGATCATAATGTTACATGCACAAAGATGTTTATGCTCGAATAGTGTCTATCAATAGTTTTAGTTTATTAAATGGTACATTTAATGTGCTTACAGGCAAATCTATGATAAAATCTTATCCACCTATAGAGATCTACCCGATTTGTTAAACATCAATGCAGATAATATTTAAAATTTGAAATTTTGGTTTACCTCACTTCAAGCCTTTCTGCAAATATGAACCCTACATCTCGTTTCTCAATATTGATAATCCGATCCACTGTTGGTGCTTCCGGGAAAACTATTTTACCTTTAAACTGCTGGTTCTGGAACGCAGGCTAATTTCGGGGACGTGAGAAAAATTGTAAAACATATTCTGGCAGTTCTTATATATTATTATATTTCTTCTTGTTACACTTAGAAGTTTGATAACGCTAAAACAAACAGTTACGGTTGATTTTCCAAAGTCAAGACCTATATTTATATAAATGGACTCAAATAACCGTTCTTAAATCCGATACGTCCGCCTACTCAATACTAATCATGTATCAGCAGGGAAATATCTCCAGGAATCTAATGGTTTGATCTAACAGCTCTTTATTTTCCATTCATCTGTTGTTTCAAGAGGGCTTTTTAATTACAAGCCTCATTTTTATGCTGGATGCCGAGCACGGTAGTTTTTGCCCCGTTTTTTAATCGCTTGACCGTTGTAATTACGGCATCTTGTTTTTATCGAGCATAACAACTGTGGCGCGATCAATAACGAATCTTAATTACCACCTGTCTCACGCGTCGGTACTGTCTCCTGCAATTATATTCCCATCCGGTGGTGAGAAAAGTGTCACTTGTCCATGTTAGTAGCATAATTATACCTGTCTTGCCGTCCCCCTCTGTCGTAATTAGAGTTTCGTCTTTCTGGTGGTGCGGGATTTGTATCAGTTTTGTGGCTAATGTAGATGTTGGTGAGGGAATTGTTGCCTTTTTCTGCTTTTCTTGTGGGCACGATGAGGCGTGATTGATGATAGCGAAATTGCGTCAATCATCTTTAATGAATTTCCTTTGGTAAGCTATTTATAGAGTAAGGAATAAGATTTTTTTTTTCTTTCTGAAAAAGAAGGAAGGCAGAGAATAACAAAAAGGGTAATTTGCAAATAGAGATCAAGCATTTAATTAATAAAATCGATGACGTCGTCACGTTATAAACTAACATGTCATGAAATGTATTTTCGCGTGCATGCTAAAGAATACTAATTACGTTATACTAGATGTTCCTATTTATTAGTACAGTGGAAAAAGTATGTATATCCGTAACATGTAAACTGCCAGCAGCATGCGGGATATTTATCAGAACCTTCTGATCAGTATATGCGGGAAAAGTATTCATACATAATTAAGCGCGGGACGTACATTAGCTCCTTTTAAACATTTTATCTGGGCGAAGTATTCATACCTAGTATATCTACGTAGTGCGGGACCTGTATTTGTACCTTCTGGACATGTTATTGAGGAAAGCTATTCATTCTCCCAAGTTTTGTACATTCCACTTCTGAAAGTTGGAAGTTTTTAAAGATATTAATCACACTGTCCGGGCTAAAAGTATCCAAAAGTTATGACTTATTTTTACGGAGCTACCCATTAGAACTGAAAATAATTTATTTAAATAGAAAGAACATCTCATCAAGTTTTAATATCAGCGATAGATTTCGATCATAGTATCATAGATCTCGATGTGTTCACCTTTTGAAGCCTGACTAACGTCTAAATGGTAATCCAGTTCTTTCCAAGTGTTTCCTAGCATATCAGGAGTTATTAGATTTTTTGCTTGGGGATTCATTAAATCCGTTGTGTATAAACAAAAAATTGAAACTGTGGGTGAGTTGAAGAAGCGTATCATTCAAGCAATTCGTATAATAACTCCTGATATGATACGAAACACTTGGAGAGAACTGTATTACCATTTAGACGTTAGTCGTTCTACAAAAGAAGCACACGTCGAAATCTATGATACTATGATCGAAATCTATGATTAATATTAATACTTGGTGAGATGTTCTTTCTATTTAAACAATGATTTTTTAAAATTCTAATGGGTAGTTTTATAAAAAATAAACCATAACTTTTGAATACTTTTATCCCGGACACCCTGCATTAGTAAGCACAATGAATTGTCGGTTATCCGTAGGCGAATTATTCGTTTTGTGGCCTATACCTGCAACACACACACACACACACAAAATCTTGGAAGAAATGTCGACATGGCTTGTAAAAAGAGAATTCAACAGATTTTTTCCGGAAGAAAAAGTAAAAATCTCTGGCTTTTTTACATGGTTCAATGAAAAATTTATGATAAAATCATAGGGCCTTAGTCTCGGAGTATACTAAAATTTCGCCTTGCGAAAAGGACGTTATCGTGGTGTACATTTTTCGTCGACATTGCTAGTTTAGCAAATATACGTCACGATGACGCCATTTTAGCACGGCGAAATTTTCGTATGCCCCGAGACTAGGCTGATTGTCTTACTTATCGAATATAAGTTAGTTAAAATATAAAGAAAAAAATCAATATATGGTAGTGGCTTCTTTCAGCTCTTTCGCAGACCACAGGTTGGGAACCTCTCGTATATAGGGGATCCCGCTGACGGAACTTCAGACGAAATCCTGCAACCCTTTATCGGGGTCAGGAAGAGAATGTTAGGGAATGGTCACCATCTTCGGATGTCGATGAAATTTGATGTATCAGGTTAAAATTTTGTAAGAAGAAATTTAAAAAATTGTCTTCTTTGATCTCTCTGCTGAGTATTTCAATTTATTTTGTAAAACGAACATGAATGTCACCTTTGTATTTCAGATTTTATATTTAAAAAAAATCCCTTAATATCAAAAGGAATCAAATAAAGACGGAAGAAAATACCATGAACGAAAGGACCGCATTACAGAACATTGGTAATTAAAAGAAAAATACTAAATAAGAGGAACAGAGTAAGAATGGACTTTTTTTTTTTGATACCTCTTCAAAGTAATTATCGCCGGTTTATCTTTGCCAGATGAAGTAGGATGTATAAATAGATCGGGTGGAGGAACAGTTTAAGAAACGACTTAGACGATTTTTATACGCGATATTAGCCGTGATAAAAGTTTCAATGGCTGAGGTTGTGTTACGTTTTCGATGAATGAGTAAAGGAAAAAAAAGGAAGTTTCGGGGAGTCACGAAAAAAAAACCATTTCTTAGTTCTTCTAGGAGAAAGGGGAGGGGGGGGGGGACCATCAAACATGACCGTAAATAACTTTAATTGTTGAGTTGACATGAATCGAAAACTGATGGTGTGGTGTAAAGTTGATTTATGAACCGTTTTAGCATCATTATTTCTTTTTATTTGCTCTTCATTAGCGGATGTAAGCACTGTGATGTTCATTCCAGTGTAAGTTAATTATTGGAGTTGTTTTTTACAGATGAATTAGATCGTAGATGAATTTGGGAAACACCCAAAATTCTCAATTTCGCATCCTTAACAATGTGAGGATCTTTAGGGGAAGATCATGAACCAGCTGCGTCGGTTAATTGTCGGTACACCTCTAAATGAATTATCAAATTATTACATGTTTAGGAAACCGATGGCCTCGATTTCTGGATTTGCAAGTTTTATTTTAAAAGAAGGAATTATTGATTGATTTGTCGAGATGTGTCAGACTTAGTTCTACCAGATTATTTGTTCTAGTAGCTCCAGAACAAATTACGTATTCGACTAGGATCGTGACTAATGTGACTAATATTTAATTAGTGAAATTCTTGTCGAATCCGGGAGATTTATTGTTTGGAGACTTAATGCTTACTGTTTTGCTCAACATCATTTCAAGGATGGTGCTCCCCAAAAAAGTAGCCAAAAAGACTTCGAGGTGAATAACAAAAAGCGATTGCCTCACGAAAAGTGCCTTCGCGTTAGGAAAAAAACATTAAAAAAAAATCTTGGTTAGGCGCACATCAATAAAAAAAACCGGACATTAAATTTCTGTAGATGTACGGCCCGATCTCGTTTTTTTTCAGGTATTAAATTTTATGATATATTCTTACTTTGGTTGATAAGAATAACATGATGCGGTTGCCAATCTGAGGCGATATGGCGCCGATGTGACATCACAAATTGTAGAACCATGTGGCGACAATTAACAGTGCTTTTAATAGCACACCCAGAAGCTCAACACCAACACGCCAAACATTTGGTGCAAAAAGTGACTTGGCGGGAAATCGTACCACGTTCTTCATATTTACCGTTACTTTTTTTCCTCTGATACGCGATGCATTTACCTGTGTGATAAAAATGTTGGTGCAACTTTCTTTTGATGACACTCAGAAAAATTATTTGCCCAAACTTGCCAAAGGATTTGTCCAAGTTTGTCAAGTGGGCGTCAAATTCAGTGGTAACGCACCGACGTAGCTAATCATTTCTAGAACCCCAGAATAATGAATTCCTTTAAGTTTCTTAACTTTTTCGTAGAGGGAAACTGCATACAGAATTACTACATGTAATCAAAACACAAAGTGAATAACATTTTATCGTGAAATTGCAGGTATGACAATAGCATTTGGACAAAACCAATTAATTGCCTGCCATTCCACATACTGTTGCAATTAGAGACTATTCTTAGTAATTTCATAGGAACAACTGATATTTAAAATTTCTAACTAGCATTAAATTATGGATTTTCAAAGTAATAGATATTTATAAATAATGAGATCTGCGTTACTCACGCAAGCTCAATTTGCAAAATTGGATAATTACGATTAACTCAAAATTTACGATTAGCACAAAATTTCTTCTACCGAGGAATGAGACTTCGCTGCCTTATTCTGTTTGGTAACGGTGTTATGTTCTTTAAATTAACTTTGCGAAAAAGATAACTTATAAAAATATAATACTAAGATTATATATATATATATATTTTTTTTTCCAATTATCTATCAATTATCTTTTATTTTAAAAAGCCAATTTCACCAACCATTTAGGTTATATTCATTATGGCTTTTTTTTACATAATTTTAATATTTGAGGTACATCTTAGGAATAAAAGAAAACTTAGCCACTTTTAGTATTCGAACAATTTTGATATCTGATTCGAAATTACACTTAATACAAAAGTAATATAGTTTGATTCATAACTTCAAATACATGGTTAGTGAGCTTAATTTAGCAGTTTATACTTTGTGAGACTATTACAATTCCAGTTCATTAGGTTGCATTCTTGTTTTTGAAATACATATCCACGGCTTTCCTACCATAATACATTGCAAAATTACCCAAACATTTTGGAAGGCACAACTTCATAACAGTTTCCAAATCTCTGACTTTCAGAGTTTTGCTTCTGCTCACATCTGACAATCTTTGCAGCTCTTCGTCGAAAAATTCCATAAGATGGCAAAGGAAATCTTCCATTTCATCCGAGGTAAGGCATCCAAGTTGCATTTTCGGCATCTCTAATTTCAGGATTCGCATCACAAATCTTTTGAACTGTCCTACATCAAATGAACCCGATTTCCTTTTATGCTTCTTTTTCTCTGTGGGTTTAGAAATCCTGTCCGCCTTTGGTAGAGTTACATTCGCGACAGTATTGAATGGATTGCTATTTAAGTCTGTTTCCATATTTTTCTCTCGATACTTAATTCGAAAATTACTATTTTTAAGGAGAACCTATTAAGTGATTTTCAGCGATAAGAATGGTCCGATCTGATGGCTATTTGAATTGGAATATGCAAGTTTAAATTCACTTCATAACGATATATTGCCATTTTTAGTTTTAGGATCTTTTATTGAGTCATGCATCTCGCGATAAATTTATAAGCTTGAAATGGATACCAGTCATTGTTAAATTTTGTGACGTCAAATGTCATTATTTCTAAGGGGGATTAAATTCTTGGAGTGTCTGATATCAGAGTTGACCCCTTACCTCGAAATATATTGGAATTTCGAAGGAAATATTTAGTAATGTAAGCACTGAAATAAGAAAGATAAATTTTACTTCTTTCCACGTGTAAAGAGTTTGTGATTTTTTCTCCTCTCAGTGATGCAAAATCTTGAATGTTCGGGCTATGTTTATGAAAACACGAAATTTTCGCCCAACGAAAACAAATTTATGGGGACATATATTTTTAATCGATAACAAAACTGACAAGTGCCATCCGAAAAGAAAATTTTTTTTTCAGGTATTCTCCTCTAATGAAATTACCACTTGTTACTAACGTAGAATTTCTAAGGGCCTGTTCACATAGGAGTCCGGTAGCGGAGCGTTAAAGGAAAGATAACGTTGAGATGAAAATAAACCAATCATAGGCGTTAAAAATTTCGTTGCTAATCGTTTGGAGGTTTGTCATTGGTTAAATATATTTCAATATTTGAACGCTCCGCCACCGGACTCCTATGTGAACAAGCCCTTATAGTTGCTTATCTCTTTTTTTTAGACGTATTTTGGTATTTTCCTGTTTAACTGTTTACTACTACTGGATTTAAACTGTTTACTACTACTGTGCCAAAATTATGAATCGTGACAACGCTTAAATTTTGCTTTCTGGAGGACCGTTATTGAGGAACGTAATCCTACGTTAAAATTAGCAATGCTCACTGGTTGATATTAAAAATGTCTAAGACACCGTGATGTAATGTTTAAATGGGGCAATTTTCGCTTGCCCGAAACTTTGGGCCTATTAACTAAGATTAAAATATGATTTTGGCCCTTATGACGTAAAGAAGAAAGAATGAGAAAGAATGAATAAATAAATTATAAATTCCCTCCTAAGAAAGAATGTCGTTACTTAGCTAGGGGGCTAGCATAATTTCTATATTAGATTGTTTATAGATGCATTAAAAAAATATTTGGAACCTCACGAAAACTTTACGGCCATGTCCATGTATGATCTGTTCTGAATTAGAAACGTGAAATTTTGGGAATAAGTTTTAGGAATACTTTGAGATCAAGGCCATTTCCATTACATTATATATATATATATATATATATATATATATATATATATATATATATATATATATATGAAACGAAAAAACGCGACACCCTAAATTACATTCAACACGTATTCTAAATTCTCTTTCTAACAAAGCAAAACTCCTCTTCTAATATTTAACCTAGAACTAATTGATATTTTATATTTGCCTTTAATGCATAGGCAGATGGATCCTCTCAGGGAACTAGAAATTCCAGTCCCGCAATTGTTGTGTAAAACCTCAGTAACGATAATATTATAATCTATACTAATATATACGGGCTTGTGGCGGCCCAGTGGTACAGCGCGCTGGTTTTCGGTGCTGAGGGTGCTCAGATCGAGTCCCAGCGTTGCGCCACGAAAAATGCCTCCGTTCATGTCGTCCCTTCATAGGGGGTAATGCTGTCCGCCTATATGGTGCCCCCACAATAAAATGGACAGTAAAACTGCGGCGTAGTAAGGGCCAATGTTTGAATACAAGTGCCTCCGCATTGGATAAAAAAAAAAAAAAATACTAATATATACAGAGAGAGAGTGGATTTTGTATGTGGAGGGTAATCTCCGGAACCACTGCACCTATTTGAAAAATTCTTTTACTATTTGAAAGGTACATTATTCCAGATGGACATAGGCTATATATTATGTATATCTGATCAGTAGAAAGAAAGTTAGGCGCCTAAATGTTGAGCTGATGCTTCACCTTTACAACTTTCCCGTTGTCAACCATAGTAAAGTAACCGTAGCAACACATCAAACTACATTTTCATTTATTATCAGTAAAACATTTAATATTTTAAAGATTCAAGTGGAGGAGGTATTGATAAATATAAAAAGGATTTTTGGCAACGTTTAAGGGTTAATTGAAGAAAATTACGTTTTGAACTACGCTTTTTATGGGACATTTAAGATAAAATATTTACAATTTATTGGCTATCAACTGAAAATTTATTAGTATAATACTACAGAACTTTATTTATAAACTTTATGTTTTTGAATTTATGTACAATTTTATACACAATTTGCGTAAAACGAATTTGAATAATTGAACTTATTCAAAAATCAGTGTGTTTCATTGAAACTGTGAAATTTATTCATTATTTCGAATATATCTATGTATGTTCCTTTATAAGTGAAAATGTATTGCTTCAATTGAGCTGAAATTTTGTATAGATATAGTTGATAGTTCAGATTCAAACATAGGCTTATTATTTTTTGAAAATCGGGCCCCGGAGTTTTTTAATTAATGTTTTAATGATTTTGCCTCTAAAAGTTGCTCATTTCGACAGCTTCCGTGGCCGTCCTCGCTGACAGCGAGACTACGGGGCCGAATCGTACCAAAATCGGCACTTGGGTGGCTCCGGACACGATTCAGTGCCTGACAATAGCCAGATTTTTGAATTTTTAATTTAAAAAAAGTTATTAAATTTTCTATGCTATTTTTGGTGCTTTTTTTGTGTTTTTTTTTTGTGTGTGGACTCTGTAGCGGATAGGCTATGTGGCCGAATCGTATCAAAATCGGCATGCGGGTGGCCCCGGACACAATTCAATGCCTGACGTTACAGTTTCCAATAAAAATTTCTTTTGCCATCACCATCAACAAATACCAAGGTCAAACATAGAAATTTATTGGACTTGACTTACGGGAAGATTGGTTTACTCATGGACAATTAGACATGTTGGTCTCTCTAGGTCAGGAAATGCGAAGAATCAATTTGTTTTAATACCTCAGAAAAACGAAAAATGTGGTATACCATAAAGTTTTAAAACAAATTATACCTACCTAATATCTACTTAAGATAGATAATTGTTCAACCCGGACAAAGTTGGGACGGGACACTAGTTACAAGATAAAAAGAACTTTTTATACACCATGTTTTTAAATTTTCTGTTGAATTATATAAACTTGACAATTCTATGTATTAATAAATACTTAAAAAATTTTTTTTGATGAATTATCCCATCAACTTGAAAGAAAATAAAGCTTATTGGAAGTTAACTTGCATTTAACTTTTCGTTCCCGCCCCGGCCGATAGATGGCTGCACCAGACTACAAAACAAAATTAACTGAAAAAGAATTCAATTCTGCTTAAAGATGGCTAAAAATATTAAAATAATGCATTGTCATCGTGTTCTGAGCTTTTCTAAAAGTTTCAAATGTCTAGCTAGTCGGGAAGTTAGTTAAAAATGGATTGCAAGATTTGTACTGGACAAACACACACACAAACAAACAAGAAAGCGAGTTAATAAAAACATGGTAATAAATGTTTCCAGTTACTATTTACTAAACCCCAATGAAGTGTAGATAGTAAATATGCCTCTTTCAAGTCCTACTTACAAGCCTCATTAAAGGGTCTATAATAAATATGGCTACTTTGAAGTACTATTATTTATGCATGACCCGATCTGTACTACTCAAGATACATCACATGAGTGTCAGCCATGTGATTGATTCTGGCCAGTTACATAATTCTAACCCTGGTAGTGGAAATAAGAAATATTCATTTTATATATGGTGTACGGAAGATCTTTCTCTCTCTTGTAACTTGTGGCTGGCATATAAGGCCACGGCCGCTCGCTGTCTTTTCTTCTAACTCTGACTTGTAAGCAGGTACTGTAAAAACTAAGTCTCGTGTTATCGCGTATCTTCCTTTCCGGCTGCCGGCAAATCAGGAGATCTACGTTAATTACGTTAATACTCAGGGAATCTCAATTTGCAGAAATTAGGTAATTCCGATTAACTTAGTTTAAAACTAAGTACAAAATTCTTTCTAGCAGGAATGAGACTGTGCTGCCTTAAGAAGATCCGGGACACATATTAAATTTTTTTTTATTTATTGAGTTAAAATTTTCAAATTTTTTGTGATGGTTAACCATATAATTTTTAAACAAAATCACATCATAAAACTTCTCATAAAGTTTAATTTTAAATTTAAAGTTTTTTTTTAAATTTAAATTTTTTTAAAAAAGTGGGGTCATTTAAAAACGTTATTACTCGAAATATTATTTGTCAAATTTTAAAATTTTCTCATTTAATTAAACAGAAATATATATTCTGATTTTGATTCACCGTTTTTTAAAATATTTAATTTTTAAAAATTTAATGTTATTTAGAGTAAATATGTAAAAGAATGATGTAACTTATTTTTAATAAATCATATTTTCAAAAGTAAGCATTTTTTCAAATTTTCTGAATCAAAATTAAAGTAAAATAATTGAAAAATACATGTTCCAAGTTTGAACGATTTATCTTTAACGGTTCTTGACTTAAAACAATTTAAAGACGAGAAATGGTAAAATCCATCATGCAGAAAAACTCATTTAAAGGTTTGAACAAAGATTGGATGCTATTAGAATGTTGCAAAAAATAATAATAATAATAATAATATCTCCTATTCTAATTAAGATAGAAACTTGATTTTAACGTCATTTTAAGAGGAAAAGAACATAGAATTTTTTAATGCCATAATTGTTTTCGAAAATTTGAAGAATTTTGTGTTCTGGACCCCTTAAGGAGCGTAATGCTCTCATTTGATTTCTTGTTTGGTAACCGTGTTCTGTTCTTTTAATTAACTTTGCAAAAAAGATAACTTATAAAAATATAATATTAATATATATCTATATCTGTCTGTCTGTCTGTGTCTCTCTCTCTCTCTCTCTCTCTCTCTCTCTCTCTCTCTCTATATATATATATATATATATATATATATATATATATATATATATATATATATATATATATATATATATCCAATTATCTATCTTTAAAAAATTTATTTCACCAACCATTTAGGTTATATTTATTATGAGTTCTTTTTTACATAATGTTAATATTTGAGGTACATTTTAAAAATAAAAGAAAACTTAGCCACTTTTAGTTTTCGAACAATTTTGATATCTGATTCGAAATTACACTTAATACAAAAGTAATATAGTTTGATTCATAACTTCAAATACATGGTTAGTGAGCTTAATTAAGCAGTTTATACTCTGTGGGACTTTTACAATTCCAGTTCATTAGGTCGCATTCTTGTTTTTGAAATACATATCCACGGCTTTCCTACCATAATACATGGCAAAGTTACCCAAACATTTTGGTAGGCACAACTTCATAACAGTTTCCAAATCTCTGACTCTCAGAGTTTTGCTTCTGCTCACATCTGACAATCTCTGCAGCTCTTCGTCGAAAATTACCATAAGATGGCAAAGGAAATCTTCCATTTCATCCGAGGTAAGGCATCCAAGTTGCATTTTCGGCATCTCTAATTTCAGGATTCGCGTAACAAATGTTTTGAACTGTCCTACATCAAATGAACCCGATTTTCTTTTATGCTTCTTTTTCTCTGTGGGTTTAGAAATCCTGTCCGCCTTTGGTAGAGTTACATTCGCGACAGTATTGAATGGATTGCTATTTAAGTCTGTTTCCATATTTTTCTCTCGATACTTAATTCGAAAATTACTATTTTTAAGGAGAACCTATTAAGTGATTTTCAGCGATAAGAATGGTCCGATCTGATGGCTATTTGAATTGGAATATTCAAGTTTAAATCCACTTCATAACGATATATTGCCATTTTTAGTTTTAGGATCTTTTATTGAGTCATGCATCTCGTGATAAATTTATAAGCTTGAAATGGATATCAGTCATTGTTAAATTTTGTGACGTCAAACGTCATTATTTCTAAGGGGGATTAAATTCTTGGAGTGTCTGATATCAGAGTTGGCTCCTTACCTCGTAATATATACGAATTTCGAAGGAAATTTTTAGTAATGTAAGCACTGAAATAAGAAAGATAAATTTTACTTCATTCCACTAGTAGTAAAGAGTTTGTGAACTTTTTCTGCTCCCATTTATGCAAAATCTAGAATGCTGGGTCTAAGTTTTTGAACACGTGAAAATTTCGACCAACGAAAACCTACTTATGGGGACATATATTTTTAATGAATAACAACACTCACAAGTGCCCTCCGCATCGGATAAAAATAAGGGCCTGTTCACATAGGAGTCCGTTGCGATGCGTTAAGGAAAAGATGACGTTGAGACGAAAATAAACCAATCATATGCCTCCAAACGATCAGAAATGAAATTTTTAACGCCTATGATTGGTTTATTTTCATCTCAACGTCATCTTTTCCTTAACGCATCGCAACGGACTCCTATGTGAACAGGCCCTTACGCTCACTGTTGGATATTAAAGATATCTACGACACCATGATGCAACGTTTAAATGGGGCAATTTTTGCATGCCAGATACTTAACCCTATTATAAACTAAGAGGAAAATATGATTTTGACCCTTATGACGAAGAAAAGTAATAATGAGATATAATGAATACATGAATTACATATTTCCTCCTAAGAAAAGACCTGTTCACATAGGAGTCCGTTGCGTTGCGTTAAGGAAAAGATGACGTTGAGACGAAAATAAACCAATCATAGGCCTCCAAACGATTAGCAATGAAATTTTTAACGCCTATGATTGGTTTATTTTCGTCTCAACGTTGTAACGTATTCCTGCGATTTGTGTCAAAAACAAGCACTTTAGGTAGCGTCACAGGTTACGTGTAAGGCAGACAGCTTAACTAAAATCGAGACTTTTAAGATTAATGAATTACACTTTTATTTAACAATCACACGGTTAAGCCGCAATCTAATTTTATATAGTACAAAGTGAAGTACGTAGAAGTCGAAGTAGTTCGAGGAATTTCTGGAACAACCTCTCGAGGTAGGACACACTGACGCTGTATCGAGATGAACTGCCAATCAGGTCACGGGAGAAATAGCCGTCGAATTCAGTCCTTTAGCGAAAGATGAAGATCAGATGAGATTATCTCCGCAGATGAAACGTGGATTAACACAGAGTTTTAGACGGCTGTACACACACTCTTCCACTGGAAGCTAGCAGCTTCTCAGAAATAACAAAACTGGGGAGTTCAAGTTTCGATGGCTTTCCCCGACCTTCCTCGATGAGAAACGGTCTTCATGCAGAGGGCTGAGCCTCAAAAAATAGCAAAGGAGGGGGAAATTGTCACAACGTCATCTTTCCCTTAACGCTACGTAACGGACTCCTATGTGAACAGGCTCAAAGAATGTCGCTACGTGGTTAGATGGCTAGTAAATTTTTTTAATTAGATTGTTCATAGATGCATTGAAAAAAATTGTCTGTTCTGCATTAGGAAACTGAAATTTGTGAATAAGCATTAAGAATACTTTGAAAGCAAGGCCATTTTCGTTCATATACATACACACACACACACACACACACACACACATATATATATATATATATATATATATATATATATATGTAACAAGAAAACGCGTCTTCCTAAATTACTTTACTTTAAAGCCTATTCTCTTGTTAATAAAGCACGACCCCTTTTCCAAAAATTGCAACCTAAAAGTAAAGTAAGTATAATTTATCGTAGCCCTGCAGATCATTAAACAGGCATGTGAAGTATAGGAACTCAATAACATCCCCAGATATGAGTGTTAGAAGTTTATGAGATTCCGAATGTCAGTATAGTGTCAAAATTCTTGAAGAGCCCTCGAATCACTCTAGAGTTATGTCTTCTATAACGTCAAAAAACCCACTTTGCAAAAACTTTATGGCCACTTATCCTACGCCCAGGTCAACAGTTCACAGCTCTAACAAGCGAGGGATCTATCAGTCCCCGGGAAACTTAAGTGGACACGTGAACTCCACGAATCTAAAGTCGCCCAATTAAAAATTAAGTAGTTTAGGCCCTCTGGCGTAAATATCTCAAAACACCCATTTAATATTGCATGAACAGAAGACTTTTCTCTCTCTTCGTTTCTAACTCTTGTTGCTGTCGGACCTACTGTCCACAGTCCGGTGGTTACAACGCTTTTCTCTTAACTCTCCAATGCAAGCACTGCTGTTTTTATATAATATATATATATATATATATATATATATATATATATATATATATATATATATATATGAAACGAAAATACGCGTCCTCCTAAATTAAATTTAACGCGTATTCTAAATTCTCTTTTTAACAAAGCACAACCGCTCTTCTAAAATGCAACCTAGAACTAACTATTAAATATTTTATATTTACCCTTAATGCACAGCCAGATGGACCCTCTCAGGGTACTAGAAATTCCAATCCCGCAATCGATGCGTAAAACCGCATTAACAAGTATATAACAAATAACTGTTTCATACTCCTACTTACTAAACCCCAAATGAAAAGTAGATAATAAATATGCCTGTTTCAAGTCCTACTTACAAGCCTCATTAAAGGGTTGTTGTTCCCTGGTTGGAGGTTTTAATTAAAGGGTCTGTAATAAATATGCCTACTTTCAAGTATTATTTACGCGTGACCCGATCTGGACTACTTTTATACATCACATAAGTGTAGGCCATGTGATTGATTATGGACAATTAAATCGTTATAATCCTGATATTGGAATGATAATCCCTCCGTTCTAATCCTGATATTGATACTGCATCCTCTCTCTGCGTTATTTTCGGCCTCACGACTGCATCTGCAATAAATTTTTAAACTATTTACGCTTCTCTACTTCCAAGCGTAAAATTAGCGTCTGCCTTATGTGCGTGTGCGTATCAGCGCATCTTTCACGGTACTTCCTTCAAATTAAATTTCTTCCTCATCATATCATTCTTTATATGATTCACGTACATATATATTACAAAATTAGCTGAATACCCGTGCTTCGCTACGGAGTACATTCAAATTAAATACAACGGTCAATCTATGCAATTAATGCCAATATATATATATATATATATATATAATCGTAATGGATATTTTTATAGACAAAATAATGAAGAAAATACTCAAATTAAATCCAATAGAACATACTAAAGAATATAGTACAATTATATAGTACAGTTTGAGGATTATTTCTTTTACTGTATTTTAATATTTTTTTTGGATAATGGCCAATCGTCTGCCGCATTTGAAAGAAAAAAAATATTCTTTTGTCAATTTATTCCATTGCTATGCACGTGACGCAAAATTAATTTAAAGTATCACAAAAAGAAAAGAAACCACGTGATCAGCATTTAATAAGTTAAATTTCCTTTACAAATTCACCAAAAACCAGAAAATGAAGGTAAAGATCTGAAACGATTTCATTTTAAAGAATTTTTATGGTCTTTCTCGTGATATAAATTTTATAACCCTAAGATTATTATTTTAAATGCAAACTTAAAAAAGTTACAAAAACAGCTTAAAAGTTTAATTTAAAAAAAATATAAGAAGAATGTTTAAAAGATATTTCTTGGTGCATCCCTACATGATAAGAAGAATCGCCATGCAAAATTTCAGCCATTTAGGTCCAGCGGTTCGGTCTGTGCGTTACCTGTCGGTCAGTCAGTCAGTCAGTTACGGAACTGTTTTATATATATATAGAGAGAGATTACATGATGAAATGAAGAAAGAACTAATTTAGTAAAATTATATAATTATTTAAGCTTAGAGCTGCATGACAAGAGACCTTCTCCATCAAAGTTAAGAACACGCTAATGACATGTCTGCCTAGACTTACAAAGAATTACGTATCTGGCTTTTTCATACATACCAGCAGCCCCTGTTATAGAAAAGATAGGTGGAGTCAGTTTCCACTAATGTCAGTGTCAAACAGGATGTGTTTTTATACTTCAGTTGCTCGCTAAGGCAGAAAACTCAGATAAACGTACTGAGTCGCTTAGGCCAATTTACTTTAAAACGACTTCAACAAAATCTAATGTCACAGATGGTTAAAATGCTATCACAGATGGTTAAAAGGTTAACGAGAACGCTGAGTGGCGTTCGCATCCCAGAATTTTTATGTAACGAAAACTAAACTTTGTTCGCTATATAAGTTATTTTATTTGTTGGTTTAGAGTAAGGTTTGACGGTTTTTCAAACCCTACTCTAAAATAAATTTGTCACATTTTTAAAATAAATGTGTCACATTTGAAAACCGCTTTTTAAATTAAGAAAACCGGTTTAAAAGAATTCAAATTATTATGTAAAAATAAATTTTTAACTTATTTGATTTCTTGAAGACCCTGAAGAAAAACCTGAAGAAAAATCCAAAGACACTGAAAGCTGAATTTTCATTATTTGAGGCAACGAATAAAAGAACCAAAAACTTAGATTTGTTATTTGATGCCCTGAAAACTATAAAACCAAGCTCAGTAGCTAGTGAACGAGTATTTTCAATTTCAGGCAATATTGTGTCCAAAATAAGAACAAGACTTAGCCACCGTTTAGTGGATATTTTATGTTTTTTAAAATCCTATTTTCTTAGGAGAAATTGAAATTAATGAAATGAATATAAAAATTATTTGAAATTCGAAATTTTAGTTTGATTTTTCGTTTTTTTGTGTAAGTAAAGTGTAATCCTTAATTTTTTTATTTATATTTTGACTTTGATATTGATTTCGTTTTTTGTTATTTTATATTAATTAAATAAAATATTTTTCCCTATTCTATTTTTTTTGACAAAAATTCGGAAACCGGTTAAAACCGGTTTTTTTGGAAATCTGGAATTCGAAAACCGGTTTTTCAAAAAGCAGGTTTTTGTATAAACCCTAGTTTAGAGCAGCCAGTGGTGTGCAAACTTTTGTCGACCTCGATTTACTTTCTTTAAATAAAAAGACACTCGACCCCCAATGAAGATTTTTCGGTCATAGCAAATCTTTTTTTAAATTAGGAAAATGTTAAAGAAAAAAAGAAAGAAACAAATTTTGATAAACTATTTTAAAAGTAAATGAAATTTGTTTATCTATTTACTTTGGAAAACAAAAAAAAACAAGGAAAAAAATGTCTTGGTTACATTCTTGTGTTCGGCAATTTTAGTGTCATTAAAACATCTAATTTAAATAATAATATGTATTTGTATAAAATAAATAAGAATATTAAAAATGTTATTATAGAAAATGCAACACATATTTTTTAATTAAATAATTCAACTTCAAACTAATCAGCGACCCCTCGATTTTTCTTTACGACCCACAGTTTGCTCACTTCTTTAGAGGACAAGCGATTTTATATTAGACATCTACTCCACTGTATTGTAAGTTTCCTTATTAAAAAATAATACGACGCTATTTCTAGTTTTCATCTAATTTAGTTTCATCCATTCAATAGGACGAATGATGGTGGGACGGATTAGGCCCTGGCTATCGGTTGGTCCAGTCCCACTGTCGCCATCACTGTTTTGTAGCTCTTCGGAATCGGCATATAACTGTGGGTCCCGGTTTGTTTAGCTCGTATATTGCAACAGATGGACGTAGTTCCACAAAACCTGTCAACCATTCGTTCTATAGATATTTTTTGAAAGTACAGCAACAAAACTGGAACTGTGGGCTGCGTGTGGATCTGACTGTGAGCTGCGCGTGGAAATTATTAGTTTAAAAATTCGCAACTCACCATCACGGCGCCAGTGGAGTTTTATTTTTTAATGGCGGTGACTATTTGTATGGCCTGTCTGCATTTAAAGTATTCAATATATATTAGTTTCAATTGCTCGTATCTTTTTTCACACGCAGACACATACATCACTTTTATCTTATCTAACTACGATAAATTTATGTTCGTAGTAACACGTGTTGTTTGTGAATGAAGACTTTGGGAGTCCTCAGTCTTGTTCCAGACGCAGCTTCCTGATTTGTGTCCGTTCCCTTCGCATGTTAAGTCTGGGCTGACTGTGCCTTTCTATTTAAAATAGAAGTTGAGTAAGGCTCGGTGCACACGACTGTATTTCAGGGGAGAATATGTTAATCGGACACGACGAATACGCTTTTTGTCGTATTTTAACATAGTTAAACCTTTCATATGTAGATTCCCATGCCGAGATTCACTCGACGAAAATGGGTGTACTTGAAAATAATTAAGGGCTTTAAATAACTTGAAAGTGTGTCATTGAAGTTTGAGTCTAGAATGCTATGATGGGCATTTAAAAATGCCTTTTAGTCACGGATTTTTTTTTTTAACTTCTGTACCTTTTTTTTTTCAAAAAATTTACTTCATCGCAAATTCTGTTAAAAATTTCTTTATCATTTTTATGCCTTTCCTTATATTTTCCCCTTGCTACTGTCAGAACTTTAATTTCATCTTTCAATGTTAATATATATCCCATATAACAAACCTAAGGGCGCCCTAGTGAGTAGGCCTCTGCAAATGGCCTACTGCTCTGGCGGTAGGACTTGCCTACAATCTTCCTTGTTATTTTCCCAAAATAATCATGTAAATATCAATTTATCAAACAATTATTACCATATAATCCCTGAACTGAACAAAATAATTTGCATTGCCAATAATCATAAGGTAAGCTTTTAAAGACAAATCTAGCTGATTTTAGATATTTGTACTTTTAATACATGAAGCTTGCGACTGAACGTTGATTTATTAATGAAATGTTGTATTATTAATACAGAAGTTTACTTTATAAGAATGGAAAAACAAAAATGAAATCTTGGTGGATTTAAGAGTAAATTTTGAAAAATCTGCTCATTCATATTTCAAATTTAAAACCTATTTTGTTGCATTATATTAATAAAAAACTTTTTTATTTATTTAGTTTGGATAATTATGAAACTGGGTTTTTAACATCGTGTTGCTTAGTGATGATGAGTAGTAATACTTAACAAAAGAATAATTATCTCTAATTTATTATGTTGAAAATGCGACGATAATTTATACTATTGCTTTATTAAAAAAAAAAATCTTTGTGATTAAACGCATAGCAATAATCGCGCAACTCGATAGTGGTTTAGCAGTTCATCCCCTTAGTTGCAAAAAATCAGTTTAAGTGAAGTAACCCCGTTGTGAATTGTCATTCCCTCTGAAAGGAATATTTATCTATGAACGAGAAACTCCTCCCTCCATCTAAAAAAAGATTTTGGATGTGCCAAGTTAAATATTAGACTGTAAACATATAAAAGGGATAATAATAATTTAATCATTATTATTTTTGCTATGGCATAATTTATAATTTTTAAAAAAATTTTTTCGTCATTCATTTTATTATGTTGAAAAATTCTATATAATTTGTTTAGAATATATACTATGCAATTGGTACTCGGTATTATGAGGGAGAAATATTAAATAATAGTTCACACAAGAGTTTATAGTAGTTGAGCGTCAATCCTCCCCCTAAAGAGCCTAAATGCCTGTGTGAGAGTACAAGTTCTTTGGATTTAGTATCTTTCGTGGAATTAAAAATATTTGCATGTACCTAAAAACATATTTTTATAGCAAGACCTAAGTTTAAACATAAAATCCATATATGTTTCATTTACACTTAGTACACATAGTAATTCGAACAATATTTAATTCGAACAATAATAATAATAATTCGAACAATATTTTTAAACTCGAACAATATTCGAACAATAATTTAAACAATATATAATTCGAACAATATTAATTCGAACAATATTTTTAATAATACATTTTGTACATTAATTTGACTTTGTTCTGAAACCGTTAAGAAATACAAGATATTACACATTCATTCTTCCCACGCACAATCTGTAGTTGTTTTGCCTTATTATCATTCCTGGTTCGGAATTTATTAGCTACTGGATAAGCAATAATTTTTCTTGCGCCATCACGCATGATTAATTTAAAATACGCGTTGTTAAAAAAAAGAGGACATGATATAACAATTAAAAATGAGGTCAAGTGCAGAATTTTCTTTTTGTGACCCTCCCCCCCCCCCTGTGTTGGCGCTACGTTTCGGATTTTGAATTGTCTGTACCACAGGCCCACTCGACTCACAAGATCAGTGGATCGAGTTTGGCCGTGCCTGAATGTAGCGCAGGTCAAAGTCCTCGAGAGAATGATTATTGTCCAAGAGATGAGGCATCTAAGGGGTATTTAATTATCGCAGTTTTTACGCGGGGGAGTGTCTCCGACATACAACAGTTGTCTCAGACTGATTACATTTCTCAAATCTAGACTAAACAGCTGAGATTTTTTTATTTTAAATATTCAAACACGGGCGTTATGAGATAACGCCGGTCTCGAAAAAACTATTCTTACCGGGTACTAGCTTGTAACTACGGGCCGAAGGGGAGGATTGTAAGCTCCCGTGCTGAGGAAGTCTGAGTGACTCCAGGAAGTCTAAGTGGTTGAGTGCTTGGCAATATTATCATTTACCCCGAGGGGTCAACCATTATATGTTAAATGTATATGTGAATCGTCTTGTCAACTTTAAATAAATATTTGTTGTTACTGTTCGTGATAGACTGTTTATGAGTCATCCTGAGTCTTGTATTAAATGTGGGGTGCCAGATTGTTATATCAGACGACTAGTTAGCCCAATCCAAAGGAGGCATCCCCCCCCCCCCACACACACACACACACACGCGCGCGCGCACACACACACGCGCGCGCGCACACACACACACACACACACGCGCACACACACACACACACACACACACGCGCACACACACACGTCAAAATTTTGACTTATTTTGGTATTTTTCTGTTTAACTGTTTACTGCTTGCCTGAGCGATACAGACTTGGTTTGGCACGCTTCCAAGATCATAACTCGCGACGCAGGTCATCTGAAATTTCGCTTACCGGAGGACCGTTATGGAGGAACGTAATCCTACGTTAAAATTGTGTTACGTTTCAGTACTTCGCTTTACTGGGTTCGAGGTAGCCTTATGTTGGCGCGCCAGCTTTCGGTGCTGAGGGTGCTCTAATCGAATCCCGACACGCGCCATTAAATACCTCCGTGTCTAGGCCGGATATGGGCACGTTAAATCCGTAGACTGGAAGGTCCCTCTATGAGGTCAGAGAGGGTGGGAGAGGATACGATCCCCCCCAGATGTCGCCCCTGGGGTTGCTCGGTCAAAATTTAGGTGGCAACTAGCTAAGACAGCCTCCGACCCTTGTGGTGCTCTATAAACCGGAGAACGCACACATCAGCCCGAAAGATACGGACCTGGTAGGGAACTTCCGGCCAGGGGGCATTAGAAGCAACAACTTCTCTTTCCTACTCTGACTAAATTTCTCTTTCCTCTCTAAAACTGCAGATGTGTACGTGTGAGCCTTATTTTGACACGTTCATTACTAGCCTCTTGATTAGAGATGCTTCCTTAGCAGGCGAGTGGCTGAGTAATTATATTTGACTTCTAACACGGGTCGCTACAAAGCTGTTACTTAACGTATACTCTTGTGCGAGTTAAGGCGACAAGAGACTTAAAGTGCGTGTAAGTAGCAGCGAACACAATGGTATTGAAGTTCTGCGCGTCGATCATTGACATTAGCATGACGCGAAACGCTTTTCGGATCTCGACTGGAGTGATCATGTCGATCTCGTGTTTCCATATTTGGCCGGATCTAGTGACGTCATTCTCGTTCTTAAATGTTAGATCGTTAAAAGGTGAATACGACGACGTATGTGGATTATAATTATTATTAATGTTGCTAGTATTATAGAAGAGCTTAAACTTATAAGCTGTAATCATTTAACCCGTCAGCTTAATTCAGAGGTACAAACTTTTTTCGACCAAGGACCCATTTCTTTAGAAAAAAAAAACTCGATCCAAATGAAAATTTTTGTTGGTTTTAGGAATTTTTTTTTAAATTTAGAAAAATATTAGCAAAAAATAGAGAAATAAGCATATTTTGACAAACTATATCATCATATTAGAACATATTGTCAAAATTATAAGCATCATATTAGAACATTGAAAATTATAAACTTCATTTATTTATATAAAAATACAGTAGAAATAAATTACAAGGATGAGCTTGGACCAGATAATATTTGACACTGTTTGATACCTTATTTAAAGATATATGATATATTTGAATTAAAATATTAAAAATGTCATTATATATAATGTAACTCAATTTTAAAAAAATAATTCAAAATGCTATAAATTTACTTCAGACCATCCCCGATCTTTCCAAATTTTTTTCGCAGGGTTGGAAATATTTAATTGCTTTATAGTTTCATTTCTTTATATATTTCGTGTTAATTAAGGAATCATATCGCACCCCGGCAAGAAAAGTGATATAACTCAAAAATGCAGCATTTGAGAAAAATCAACTAAAAGAATATTATACAGCTTGAACTAGAGTTACAATAAAACTGATACAACTGCGCTCAGGTGGACAAATTGCAAGATAGAGATGTATCGCTTTTCTTGCACGATGGGGCACTTCATACATATTTTTCAATGATATAACCTCAAAATTGCAATTTTTTGACTTGTCACTTTTCTTGCCGGGGTACGACACACACACACACATATATATATATATGTGTGTGTGTGTGTGTGTATATATATATATATATATATATATATATATATATATATATATATATATGTATGTGTGTGTGTGGGGGGGGGGGTAGCAAGAAAACGCGCCTTAACCATGAAGAAGGGGAAGTCTTCTGTTCAGGCAAATATTAAATGACTGCTTGGTGATCTTGCCACCAAGGGACCGAAATTACTTATTTTTTAATTGGACGAATTCAGTCTCGTGAAGTTCACGTCTCCACGTCGTGGTTCACCCGGGGATTAATTGCTAGATAACGCGCTTGCTATGCGTTTTACAGGACTTATTATTTATATACAAATTTAATGAGGACTTCATGTTCCGACCAGATATATGGGGATGTTATTGAGTTCAGATATTTCACATGCCTGCTTAATGATCTGCAGGACCAATATAAATATACCTTACATTATTTTTAGGGAGCAATTAGGAAAAGGGGTTATGCTTAAAAGGTGAATATGCTTTAAAAGTAATTTAGGAAGACGCGTTTTCTTGTTACTTTATCTCCCTCTCTCACAAACACACACAAACTATTTCTTCAGAATACAAAAATAAATAAATAAATAAATAAATAAATAAAATAAAAAAATTCTTCCATCAAAATTTTTTCCCCAAGATTCTCCAAAAAGGCCTCGGAACAAATTTCTCGATGCGTCAATGTTTGTCTTTTTGCATAAAACTGTTTAACTCTGTTTAAAACGAATTCTTTCCCAAGGTTAATAGATTTAATCCGGTGCATTGTTTCAGCTGAAAGCTTTGTTAAAAAAGGACTGATTTACTAAAAAAGGCCTTGAATATTTAAAGCATTCTCGATTGAAAAAAAAACTCTATATTCAAAGGAGTGAAACCTGTTTTTTTTTCATCAAGATTTATCTTTGCAAAAGCTAACATTCGTTCACTCCGCAGACCGAGTAGGCTTTTTATTGTTTGATCAAGATGCGTACCACGGGGGCGTGCTGTTACATTTCTTAACGTGGGATCTACCTGGAAATGGATTTTGAAGGCTGTTGCAGCCTTTGATGAAATTAATAGAGAAGTGGTCCCTCATTACTCACGTGTTCTACTTAAGGAAGCTCACGTAGCTGGTAAACAATGTTGTTTTAGGGTGGGTGAAAAGCGGCTTTCTCAAATTAAAGTAGCTAATGGGATTTCTAGTGTTTTAAGCCAAAACCGCGAAATTTTTAGCTTTTTTTTCTTCATCTTTTCAGCTTTATCAAGCAGAATGCAGTATATATATATATATATATATTTTGCGTCACATCTAAATACTGATAACGTCTGTTTAAACCTATTACCGGGAGGAGATAACTCAGGTGTGCAGCAGCAATGGTTTATAACTGTGGAATGGTGTTGCATTTTTCCCCATTAATCGTTGATTTAGAGGAAGCTGGTACTGAATCTTAATTGTGTAGTGGGAAACACTTAAAAAAAAGAAAGAGATCAGAATTCTTTAAACGAAATGAAAAGGACTTTGGTGCTATGAGATGGAGGAAAAATTTAATTCGCATTTGAAAGTTTATGGGGTATTTTAACTAATTTATCAACTCTTGGTTTAAAATTCCTTGAGTCCCCACGTTGAATTTTCTCTAAATTCCGTAGAAATGTGTATTTAGATCAGTCATTCCCAAAGTGGTCTATATCGACCCCCAGGGGTCATTATAGACCTGCAAGGGGTCCATACCAGTGAAAAAGAAAGTTGGGGGTGCATGAGATGTAAATAGGGGTCCACGAGTTAGAGAGGCCGTCACCAAAATTTTGGCTTCCCGTAAATGTAATAATCCGCCTAACACAGATAGTACCTATGGAGGTATTTAAGTAATATGAGTACTTTCTTATAATAGCTATATATATTTCCTAATTATATGTATATTTCATAAAATTGTGTAAGAAATCTATTCATTTTCGGCCGCAGTACGTGTAACTTGTGTTGCGACATCATGGACTTTGAAATGGAACGGTTAGAGCGAGGGCCAGCTGGTAACCATTATATTGAACTTGCCAGTTTCCCAATTTCGCACAGACAAACTTCCAGGATGATGACCTTTCAGCCTACGTTCAAGATTTAAATGTCCTTCACACAAACTTTGAAATTAGGTTTGAAGATGTATTGACTATGGAAATACCACAGTGGATTATCAATCCATACAGTGACATTGAAGAAACTGATGTCATGATACAAGAACTGATCGGTATAATTACCAACGAAGAACTTAAGGTGCAGTTTAGAAAGGGATATCAACAATTCTGGCTTCAAAGAGACATACCTGTTACATATCCTGCATTATGAACTATCGCGAGAAAGTTTTTGATAGCTTTTCCATCTTCATACATCGTGGAAAGGGGTTTCAGCGGGGTTGTCAATCTCCTTACACAAAAAAGGAGAAACAGATTGGAAATCACTCGCCGAGAAAATTTAAGGTTAAACCTGACTAAATTGAAGCCGAATATTGAAATTTGGCTATCAAAGCATCAGGCTCATCCTTCCCATTAAAAGCATTGATTTTGTTGTGTATTTATTCTATGTAAAAATGTTACTAGATTTGCATTTTGTGTCGTTTTAATTAATAAATGTATAACTATAAAACTTAACTAACACACACACACACACACACACACACACACACACACACACACACACACACACACACACACACACACACACACATATATATATATATATATATATATATATATATATATTATTTTGAAATTTTTCACTCTACAGTAAACCCTCTCAAAGTGAGTAGCTCTGTGTCAGCTTCAAAAACACTTTTAAAGTTGATGAATTTGTAAAAAATCAGTATGAGGATAGCAGGGGGGTCTACCCAAAACAGAAAAAATTGGCACGGGGTCAACGGGACAAACAAGTTTGGGGACCTCTGATTTAGATGATTCCTATTCAATAGTAATTGCATAAAATAATATACAACTTAGACCCTTTTTATGCAGTACTATCAAAGAGGCAATACTTTACCCTAAACACTTCAGGGGAAACAAATTTACATTAGCAGCCTGAACACTTAACTGCTTGCACTACGAAATATAAGCTTACGAATGATGTGCTAAATTTTATCAGTGCATTGTAAACTAGTATTTAAGAATAAAATTTACTTGGAATAGAAAATTATGGGTACCGTGTTTTTCGGACTTTAACACGCAACGGACGATAAGACTCCTCTCAAATGTATGGGAGGATTTTTATAAAAGAATATTTTGTATTTTGTTAGGTATATAGAGATATTTTCAATTTCTTACTTAAGGATGCTGTGTACTAACCCTATTGGATTCGCTCACCTCAATGTTAACCTATGGGGAAAATTTGTCCATGGACTGCCGACTTGGATTTAAAAATTCTTTTAAAAATTGTATTCTGTAATCGAGAAAGAAATTTTACACCTTGGGACATTTTTCGTTATTTTTTTAAAATGCAAATAATATTTTAAAATTTAAATTATTCGGAGGAAAAAAACTGGTATAGTGTTTTTAAACTCTCATAAATTCCTTTGGTGGACGAAATTTATAAATTGAATCCTGTTGCAAGGTGCAGAACAATTTAGACTATCTTAAAAGGCCATTTTTATTGGATTATCAGCATTTATGTAGTAGACAATTTTATCCGTAGGTTAACATTGAGGTGAGCGAATCCAATAGGGTTAGTACACAGCATACATATATCATATATATAATAAAATATTAATTTCATTTTAATGTTGCCTTCGACCATAAGACGCACTCCAATATTAAGATGATTGTTTTATGTAAAAAGGTAAGCCTCATGGTCCAAAAAAAAAGGTAATTGTTTAATATTAATAAGGAATTTTATTGAATGTTCTAAGAGGGAAAAAGTGATATTCGTTGCTAGTGTGGCGTGATCTCATGTCGCAACCTGATGAGACTAGATATTAATTCTTTGAGATGGAATCCATGATCAAGTTAGGATATTTTAAAGTGCTATTCTTGCAAGGAACCTTTACAGTACAGAAACCCGTTAAATATATTGTGACAACAAATAATAATCAAGGAAAATAATTTGTACAGCATTTAATATAAGTATCAGACTTACTAGAGATGTTTTTCCACGTAGTACCAGAAGATTAATAGATATTTCCCTTCTCAGCGCATACCTGCTGTTAACACCCAATAAATGAACCATCCCACTGTTTCATATATCACATCTTATTTGAGTGATCCCACTGTTTAATGCGGTTTAAAATAAAGATCTGCCTATCATTTTCAATTAAGGGAACAGTGGCAACTTTATGCACCACTTAACCTAATTAAATCTCCCACTGTCATTCCCACAGAACATTATTTTAACTTTTACCTCCCGCCGTATGCACTCTCTCACCCTCAACGTTACCCCCTGCCCACTTGTTTGGGCGTCGGCACTTCTTAAAAGTAATGCTTCATGCTTCATTTAGCCAACTTCATGTTTAAAAAAAAAAAACCCGCACAACAAACACCGTCGGGGGGTGGGGGGCTCGAATCACTTGGCATGACGTCATCGGCATGAGTCCGCAGCTCATTGATGGGGGATGCCGAGGTCAACAGGTTCAATTGGTGCCATTAAGGTCTTGTTCTGTTTTTTGCTTCTTGGGTTCCTCATCAAGCACCAGATGTTCTTTTCTCTCTCTTCTCCTGTTCAGGCAGGAAGCCGGTCGTTTCGTACGTCCAAGAATCTGATGAATTTGGATCAATTTAGCCCGTGGTCTCTGCGTAGGATTTGAAATATCACTCTCGAAGTGTCTCCACCCTGGCTGTATTAACGTTGAGTGAAATAGTCGGAAAGTGCATAAGGTGGGTAGAAACGCGTGTGTTATGGAATGGGTGTAGATAGCGTGATTGCGAGGCAGCAATTTACAGTTTGTTTCAAAGATTTCTTGCGTGACTGTTATTAATTGCAATTTCTTTGTTGTGTTACACTGACATGAAAAAAAAAACATTGTATATACCACGAGAAATTAGTTTTTAAGATAATCTCAGCGGGATCTGTTACCGCTTCAAAACAGGGAGATTGTTTACGGAGAGCTTGTTTGAGATATAAAGTTAGACGGGCGATTCTCAAAAATAAGTGAATTCAAAATTATATACATGTAATACTGAATAATAGCTTTCCTTGGGGTCAATTTAAAGATAAACTGTACATAGCTCAAAATTTACAAAAGAAGCTAAAAGCACTGGAAAACTTTGCAAAATGTTATGAAGACCAAACAGAAAACACAGGTCTTTTTTGTCTTTAAATTTCTCCGAACTTTGCGGGAAGTATGCACAAGCATTTTGTAGAGCATGATAATATATAAGTTTATATAAGATCATGATCATCCTGTAAAATCGGAAAAAGGCATCAGAAAGGATATGCCTCTAATGGAAAATGATCCAGGTGTGTAGGTGAAATGGTGAAATGGTCAGGTTTTAATATTATTACATTTGAAAAATTTTCACCGAAAGCTCTAAAACATACATTATGAAGTGAAATTGTTCATTAGTGCATTTTCACATCAACTACTAGGATAAACTCTAGACCCCCCCTCCCACACTAGTAACCTATTTGTAGGTTAACCCAATCATTAATTTGGTAATTTGAGCTAATTTTTGTATTGCTCTGAAAAATTTAGAAATCTTATCATAAATTTTTATTTTAATTTTTGTATACAATATTAATTGCAGACAGTTCACGTAATTTCACTGCTAGGATATCGAAAATTTAGGATTTTAGAGTTGAATTTCAATTTCAAACCAAATGCTTTAGATCTTTAATTAGATAAATCAGTCTTTAATACCTAGAAACATCTATTATTTTTTCGTTGAAAAACATGTTCTATTATATTTATCTCTCTGGTAATTCTTCGTACACACGTGAGGACTAATATTATTCATGAAAGCCTTTCACTGTAAAAAAAACTCTAGGATTAAAAAATTAATTATTTTTGTTCAAACGCATTTCACAATTTTTTACGTAGCAGAAAATTCTTGTGGTATTCGAAAAATTTTTAAAGTGAAATTTTATTAAAAATTTTAAATAAGAAACAAATACATGTTTAGTTTCTGATTTATCTGACGAACCTTCAGCTCTGAATGCGTTTTCTGCTGCACATAGTATTCCAAATAATCTGTCTTCAAGGTTTATTAAATTTTATATTTGCAATTTTAAATCATTTTTAGAGTTTTTTCCCCAAGGGAAAATATTTTCGGAATTTTAACTCTTAAGGCTGCTATGTACTAACCCTATTGGATTTGTTCACCTCAATGTCAACCTATGGAGAAAATGTGTACAAGGATTGCCGACGTCAATTAAAAAAAAAAAATTATGCTTCGTAATAGAGAAAGAAATTTTACATCTTGGGGCCCTTTTCTTTTTTTTTAATGCAAATAATACTTAAAAATTTAAATTATTCGGGGGAAAAAATCTGGTATAGTGTGTAAACCGGATCGCCGTGATCCGAAGTATAAGCAACTTGTAATATTAATGTAGACAGATAAGGGTTATATTTTCATCTTGTTTAATATGCAATATTTACATCGATCTCTATATACAATCGTTTCATTCCGTAGAATCATCATACATAGACTAAGGAGAGCGAAGTTCATAAAAATCAGTTCAATAGAGACGTCTGTCTCTCCATTCTCCCTCTCCTCACCTTGTTATCACATAGTCCAAGTTCAGTCTGAAAAGAAGCCCTGTCTAACAGTCTTTTCTTTATTTATACCTTTTTCCTAGTAAAGTTCTCGAAGGTTCCATCGTCTCTGTATTTGATGCAAGCCCCTCTAGCTTTTCGTCACCTGGTCACCTCCGGGTCTGCGGTTCCTTTTTTGTCATCCCGACACCCCGGGGCCTTGCATAGCCTCTTTATGCGCTGATGGTCTTTTCCTAACGAACGACCCATTTCCCACTTAGGGGAGTGGGCGCCGCACCAATGTCTGTTTAACGGTCTGCCCGATTTCTTTAACAAAAAGTCACATCTGTATTGGATTTTCCAAAATTAGGATTGAGTCTGTTTTCAGACTATGCGAGTCTCACATAGTGTTTTTAACACTCCTAAATTCCTTTGGTGGACTAAATTTATAACACAAATCCTGTTGCAAGGTGCAGTAAAGTTCAGGCTATCTGAAAATACCCTTTTTATTGGATTATCAGCATTTATGTAGCTGTAAATAGGAGACACATTTTCTCTGTAAGTTAACACTGAGGTGAGCGAATCCAATAGGGTTAGTACACAGCAGCCTTAATCAAGAAACACGAAGACGGATAATGAAAACACAATAAAGTTGTTCTGAAACTCATATTATATTGTGCTACTGATTTTATGCATATCCTTTTAAAGACAGCTAATCTTGGAAAAAACCATGCCGAAATAACTGAACTCAAGGTGCATGCATTCACGAGGGTACGCGTAGACAGCGCGGCCAAAAAATGTTATATTTGGTGACGCAATCATTGTAGAAGCATGGAGGTTGTATCTCGAAATCTCTGTAATACATATGTTTAAAAAAATTCATTTGTCCCGGGCCCGTTTTATGTTATATCACGTTACGAGAAATGGAGGTACCCCAACCTGATGCTTACTTTTATACACTGTCATTTAAGAAAAAAATAATTCGGCACGTTTCTGTCATCTCCGGAGCATGTATATTTATAACTGCGGAAGAAAGCAGCTTAAATTAAGGTTCCTCTTAAGTCCCCGCAAATCATTTGCGTGATCTTGCTTAAAAGCTGTCTTAAGCGATGTTGCATTTGTTGACATGTGTAGGCGAAAGAGAGAAGCGTTTTAGCAAGTGCTGTGTCATTTATTATCTCCATGAGACAAAGACCGTGTTAAAAATAATGAAGGGAAAAAAGGTGTTACCAAGTACACGCCACCCATGTACACACAGCGAAATGTAATGAATCCCCTACCGCCTTCCGGACCCATCGATGCAATACAGCTTAAAGAGAAAATTTCTTTTTTAGTTGGTTTTTTTTTTCCTCCTGCAGGAAGGATTTGAGATTTTCCCCTCCAGTTTTCGGAAGCAAGGATACCCATCTGTTTCAATATTTGGAGAGCAGCTGTGTTTCGGGCTATGAATATTCCCCCCATTATTAACCTCTAATAGATTTACTTATTTTTTTTCCGTTTCGTAATTTTGTACAGTCCCTTCCCTTAGGTAACATGTACTTAAGTTTGTCAAGGAAAAAATATTGCCATACTTAAAAAAAGACTACTTCTTCTAAACGTCAAATAGTGTGGGAAAAGAGAGGTTAAACAGTTGAATGAAAACCCACATATTGCGTTTTGTTAATGTTTTTTTATCTCAGAGGGATAAGATCACAAAGTAAATAAATAGGTTTACTTTGTATCACACTGTATTTGTTTATATATAGAGAGATCATACTTTTACTACACGTCTAAAAACTTCTTCCCCACAACCCCCAGAAATTGAGCTCGATATTTACAGTCAACCAAATGGTCTCTAACTGTTACAAAATTTCTTATTTTGTCTTATTCTCTCAAATATAAAGAACCTCTTTCTAACTCCTTATGGTCTTCGCACCTCGAAATGGCGGTTTATATAAGATTCACTCAGCAATGAAGAACTGATTTTTATTTCCTTGTGGTCTTCGCTCCTCGAAATGCCGGCTTATATACAATTCACTCAACAATAAAGAACTGATTTTTATTTCCTTATGGTCTTCGCACCTCGACATACCGGTTTATATACGGTTCGCAAGAACTAATTTTTTTATCTTTATAGTCTTTGCACTTCAACATGCCGGTTTTTATACAATTCACTCAGCAATAAAGAACCAATTTCTATCTACTTATGGTCTTCGCACCTCGAAATGCCGGTATTTACGATTCACTCAACAATAAAGAACCAATTTCTATATACTTATGGTCCTCGCACCTCGATGACCCATTTTTTTTTTTACAGAAGTAACGATTTTTTTAGAGTAGAATACTATGACATTTTAATTATTGGCAGAATCCTTCCCATTAATTTCTAGAATTTTTTTTACGAATTTTAGAAAAATGCTAAGTAAGCATAAAAATTTATGTAATAGCACATCTGATGTCACTTGCGAATGGAATGGACTTGCATCCCTCGCATAATTTTCTACCCGTCATAAGCTGCTCGTACTTTATTAAGCTGTTTTTGGAGTCTTTAGGATTTCTTTTTGCACATGGTAAGAGCGTATAACGAGGGCAAAATCATCTCTCGACTGCTTTGCGAATGAATATGCGAGAAATGCATTCCCATTGCATCTGTAATGGTATTCCGAATATTCTGAATGATAAAAAGTAAAATTCAAAACTTTCCCAGCCCACCTCTCGAATAAAATTCCGCTTTAAATTATAGAGAACCACGAGACGACTCAAGAAATTCTTTCGTTGATTGCTATTTGTGACGAACTGTCCAGGGCCTGCCTATATCATTAGGCGGTTTCGTGATATCATTTTATGTTGTCAATGGTACTTAGGAAAGTTGATGAAATATTTCGAAAACCTACGTTTTACTTGGTTTTGTTAAGTTTCTCTAAGAAAAGGGGGGGGGGGAATTCTTTCGAAACACTCACATAATCTGGCATTAGATCAAATGAAAAAATGTAGTTAAATAATCGACATGTGGTTTCAAAATCGGTCTGAGTAATTTGTACATTTTCTGTGGACAGGAAAATAAATTAATCAAGTATTTTGTCATTTGAATAGTCCAATGGTATTTCTTGATTATTGTGTATAATGCAAGTAGTTTTTCATTTCCCCTCTATTGTTTGACTGAGCTCTTATATGCACACAAACTCATTAAAATAATCGAAATTGTCATTCAGTTTTATTTTCTCTCGTTGATTTCACATCTTATAAAAAAATATTTACCTGTGAAAATTTTACGTCATGCAATTTGTGTGTTGTAATTTGCGTTTTTAAATCTTTTTCATTATTTTACGATCTTTTTATTACACAAAGGCTTCGTTTCTGCTGTATTTTATTTTTTCATTTGTAAGATTATTCAGTTATCAGTTATCAATAAAGATACACACACACATGTGTATATATATATATATATATATATATATATATATATACAGGGGGGTTGTAATTAAAGTTCCACTTTGAAAAGGTCATAAAAAGAGATCTACTGGACCAAATGTTATCAAACTTGGTAATAGTTTAAAGGAGGTCATGGGAATTTCTTTTCCGAAAAAAAAGTTCAAAAACTCACCACCAGGGGAGAAATGGCACTGTATGCAATATTGTTAAACGAAATTAGGGTCGGAATCTAACTTAACCTTTGTTACACGGGTTTAACAGTTTGTATACCCTTAAGAAACATCGACCTAAACAAAATTACCATTTAAAGTGTGCGCATTCCGGAAATCGTTTTCTTACAGATCGCTAATTTGTGAATTTTGAAACCTGAATTCAGCCCTAAGACATGAAGATATCGGTTTAAAACGTTTTTGATCGTTTGAATTGAAAGATGCGATACACTGTTATGCCCGTAACTTTCCTCCTGATATGCTAAGAGATACTGTTGAGAATGCAGTAGTAATGCGATTTAACTTGCTTTCGGAAAATGGTGGACGCCACATTGAACATTCTTTGCAACACGTTTCAGAAACGATTAAACACTTTCTAAACCGATGTCTTCATGTCTTATTTCGTTTAACAATATTGCAACAGCGCCATTTTCCCCCCTGGTAGTGAATTCTTGAACTTTTTTTCCTTTTGGCGGAAAAGAAATTCTCATGACCTCCTTTGAACTATTACCAAGTTTGATAACTTTTGGTCCCGTAGTTTTCCTTTTATGACCATTTCAAAGTGGAACTTTAATTATAACCACCCTATATATATATATATATATATATATATATATATATATAATATATGAGCATAGTGGTAAAACCGCTGCATGCGATCACAATATTTAATACTATTTTCGGTTATATGCTGTCCAAATACTATAGTGATTATCATCGTGAGCATCCACGCAGTGGGCTTGAGTTCGAATCCCGAGTAAGGCTTGGACGTTCCCGTGTTATCCCCTCATAGAGAGTAATGTTGGCTCAGCAAAATGGTGCTCCCATAACAAAGTAGTCGATAAGATTTCGCGGTGTTGATGCACGAATGTCGCCAAGACAAGTGCTAGTCGCGTTGGGAATAAAAAATTCAGTTTTATACAATTAAATGCAGAAAGATTCCGAAAACTTAATGATGAAATAAACAGTAAGAAAGGTTATCAATACTCATCTTCACGATTGCATCAACGATATTAGTAATTTAAAAGGTGTGCTTCTGGATAGTAGTCCGCCATTTTTTACATGTTTTTATTAACTCGCTTTCTTGTTTGTGTGTTTGTCCAGTTCAAATCTTGCAATCGATTTTTAACTAACTTTCCGAATAGCTAGACATTTGAAACTTTTAGAATAGCTCAGAACACGATGACAATGCATTCTTTTGATACTATTAGCCATCTTTAAACAGAGGTGAATTCACTTTCAGTTAATTTCGTTTTGTAGACTGGTGCAGCCCTCTATCGGCCGGGACGAGAACGAAAAGTTAAACGCAAGTTACCTTCCAATTGACTTCATTTTCTTTCAAGTTGATAGGATAATTCAGCAAAAAAAATTAAAAAAGTATTTATTAATACATAGAATTGTCAAGTTTATATGATTCAACAGAAAATTTAAAAACATGGTATATAAAAAGTTATTTTTATCTTGTAATTATTCTTTCTGTGGTCTCTCGCGGGGAATTATCAGCATCTCATGATGGCTACTTCGCATTCGTGACAATAATTCGCTTCTTCTCGATCAGTTGTTTATTTCTCCAAGTAATGCGTCACCCCATTTCTTGCACACATCTAGCCCTTTATAGAAGTGGTTTTCAAATTTTTATATCGCGCGTAACCTCTGGAAATGTGGGTGTAACTGGCGTATCCGTTGTAAAGGTAGATAAAACTATAGATATAATGTAATAATGTGACTAAAATTATACACAAATTAACTGAAATAAACTCAATATAAATAAGCTCAAAAAATGACATATAAAAATGCCGATTTAATTAATATTACAATCAGCAAGATGGTTTCGTTTGTTTACCGTTCCACAGTTCATCAATTACTAGAGCAGGAAGCGGAGGGAAAGTGACGTCAATGAGCTTAGGGACTTTGCGCAGATGTTCAAAATTTATCTTGCTTCGGTTATAGGACGGCTGGAGTTTTGTGGTCGTTCCATAAAAAGAAAAAAGTTGGAACACCTTTATAACTTTTTTTATTATAAGAAGCTGATTTTTCCGTGATTGCTAAAAGTTTTCCTCATATCCCTGAACAGCCCAACGTGTACTGTTGGTAATGTGGTTACAACTTTAATTGTAACGTGGTACGTTCGGAATAGACATCGTACCGAACGGTCTTTCATTTCCTGATTCAGTCGGGAATGCATTCTCCTCTGCTCACTGAATACTGTATGCAAATTTCCTGTAACTTTTCTATACTGCGTAAGTATATATATATGAACGGAGCTCCTGGTATTGTGGCCTGTTGCTTCTTCTGGCCTGTTGTAGAAACGATGAACATTCGTTTAAGTTGTAAGTTTTTAGAATGCTAAGGTGGTGAAGTTCCCAGCAAAAGGCTGGATATAAATGCTTTTTGAGCCGAGTTTAGCATTCAAGCCGAATGATTAAATATCTAGGGATCAAGTTGAACTCTTGCATATTTTTGGATGCAACACCAAAGTCCTAAGACACTGCTTGAAAATTGCCGAACAGTAACGCGTACCACAGGTTCTTTAGAACCACTGCTTTTATGCAGTCGACACCCCGTTCCATTTTAGATCCTCGAAAAAGAGAGACGTGATTGCGCACGACAACCTCACAATTAACTTGCCATATCCCGTTCTGGCGAACATACGTTTCGAGTGCTTGTCCAACGTGAGTGATGTTATGCATGCTGCGAGAGTGACTGGAAATCGTGCCTTCGGAGAAGAACCTGCAGATGCCTGGAACGGAGAGGAGTTGAGAGAGAAAAGGAGAACCATGTGAACGCAAAAATCGAGATTGAATAATGGGTATCGAAAGCGCGATGTAATTTAATATTCGTACCTTGCGAGACCGAAAACTCGCAAATTGCTCGGACGTGATCGTGAAAAGCAGACCAATACTCCTAACCTTTTTTTTTTAAAGTCCGCAACCAGTTTTTTTTTTTAGTTTTTGTCCGTGACCGCCGACCCCAGGTTTTATTGCCAGTCACGAGTTGGAAGTTTCTATAGGCTGGGTAGAAATAAGGAAGAAGAATAAAAAACAAAAGACACGAGGGGACCTTTTTAAGTCCGCCTGAGATGGTTTATGCTAAACAGTTCGTCGCTTTATTTCTACATTAATGGACTTCAATGCTGTTTATTGTAGTTTATATGGTATTTAAGATCACCGAGGTGAGCTCTTAAAGATCTGTTTAACGATGACTGTATGGCACTGTAAATACCCAGTTACTTCAAAACGCGCTATCGTAAATGTAACGCAGCTAGTTGGCATTTTTTTCGCCATTAGGCAGAATGGCAATTATATTTGTTTTATTGATACTTTAGATCTTTAATTTGAGTCTGAACTTCTATAAATCTCTGTGGTGAAAGACCAGATTAGTGGAAAACTTTTGCTTTAAGTTAAAAGTTGCATTTCAATTTTTTTATTCTCACAGGCTTCAATTTGAATTTTTTTTTTAAAGAAATGACAGTGATAATGAGAGTTTGTTTCGTAACACTTTGAGCTCAAAGTAGCCGCAGTAATTTATTAACTAGAAAAGACCAGCAAAGCATCCTCTCGTAAACAGATCTTGCTTGTGAGGAAAATCTTATGAAATGACAAAAGACTGTTTTAATGCAATAAATCCAGGGAATGATAAAATGAATAAAATTATTGAAGTGGAATAATAATATTATCACAATAAAATTAAATTAGTTTTTTGATTTAAAAAAATTATGTTAGGATAAAAATATTTTTGAAAATCCCGTGCATTACATTAAAAGTCCCACTTTCACACACACACACACACACACACACACACACACAAAGAGGCACGCAAGACCAATAAAACGTTTATCAAAAAACAAAATAGAATATCGTAGAGTTGTGAAATCAACTGTGATGTCTTTAGCAAGTATGTGCAATACACATGAGTATGAAAAAACCCATTTTTTTCTTTCTGATCCATATATTTAATGGGAGATAACAAGATACTCTTATGCACTGTTTCTTAACCTGTGGTCCATGGACCGCCTAGGGGTCCGTGGATAAATTTCAGGGCGTCCGCCGGCTTGGAGAATTCTAGTCCAGAAACTGGAACACAAAGGAACCAAAACATAAATTTTAAGGTCTTTTTATTAAAGACTAAAATGTATGCACGCTGTTATTTGAAAAAAAAAACATGTAGTAACCTTTGAATATGAATTCAATCAGATGTACACCTGCGCAGTAGTCACTCGGTAAATAATACGTCATTAAAGGGGGTAGGGTCACGATCCAGATTCCCTATGTCAGTAATGTTAAAACTACTCATTTTTAAGGAACATTTTAAAAAATTCTATTGAATATAAGTTTCTATTTTTTTACTGTATATTGCCTGACGTATATTAAATGCTTTAACCACAGCTTTTATAATTTAAATACCTTGTTATTTTTTTAAAACTATATAACTTCTACTATATGTATTTTTTTCAGAAACACCAAAATTGCATAAAGTTTTATGTTATTAAATTACTCTAAATTGATTTTTCTAAAAATCCCTTCGTTAAAATATGTAATATTATGCATTTATTAAATATGCAAAGTTTGAAAATAATCACAGCAATAGTTTTTGAAAAAATGCTCCTTAACTGGCAAAAAACACTGTTTTGAGAAAATCAACATTTAGTGAAATATTCACTTGTGCTTAGTGCATGCCAGCTCCATAGCTTGGATCATCTGGGTCATCAGCAAGACTGTCTTCTAATTTATATTTTTTCTGTCTTCTATTTATTCTGGCTTCCTTGGTTTGCTGTGAAACATCGTATTGAGCTTTTATTAATCTCGTCCGATCAGCTGTTTTCATTGCTCGAGAAGTATAAACACCTGGAGATATACCTAACGTTGAAAGTACTTTGCATTTCGTAATATTTCCGTCATTATAGGATGCAATTGCTTCAAATACACGTGTTTTTAAAGTTTCTAACAGCACAAAAACATTCTTTGGGATCCGTGACCAGATTACACTATTTACACTCTCATTGCTGTTTTGTGTTTTCCCATGCAGACAGTTTGTAAGTAGATCAGGATCTGCTAAATCTCTATAAATGTTTTTAATGTAATCCAGTACTACTATTGGTAAAATGGCTGTTTTGATTGGAGGACGGGAAATTAAAAAAATAGCCAATGCAGCTATGCGAGCGGTTTGTTTTGGTCGGTGAGGGTGTGACTCCAGGCGTTTTGACAGATGGTAATAGTTCTTTAAAAAATATTAAAAATACTTCTAGTTCAGCTAAAAAAAATATGTAAATGTCATCAGAAGCACAAGATTACATGCTTTTTAAAAATGCAAAAATTGGAAAATGCATTTTTCTGTCGAAAATCGTGACCCTACCCCCTAAAGTATAAATACATTAATTAAATCCCAAATTTGTTTTTTTAATATATTGATATCTTTAGTAATCGTTTGTATTTTATTTTATGCATATCCTTTTCATTCTATTATACAAACATAATCGAATAAGTGTAGCATTTTTTTGCTTTATTACATTTACAAATTTTTCTTTTGAAACGATTCTTATATGAGTATTTATTATCATAAGGAGCGGTCCATAGCTTTCACCAGATTATCAAAGGGGTCCGAGACACTAAAAGGTTAAGAATCAATGATCTAATGCAGGGGTGGGCTAATTGCGGCCCGGTACAGATTTTTTTGTGACCTGCCAAGACAGCCAGAAAACTGCCAAAGACAGCCAGAAAAACTGCCAATATTTGATTTAATTTATATTTATTGATTTTTATGATACAATGTATACCTTTTCTGAAATGGAAAGTTATCTAATAAATGCGATAATTTTAAAAGGTTCGGCCCTCCGCTAACCTCCGCTTCCACAAAGTGGCCCCCGAGCCAAAACAATTACCCATCACTTCTAATGGCAGAGCTTAAGATTGCGTCAGTTCACATCTATGATCTTCAGTCCCACTGTTAGCCGGTGGGGAGTATCCTCTTATTGTTTATCAGATAACAAATTAGCGCTAAACGCATATTTTTAAATCCTATAAAACTTAAAACGCATTGCCTTGAAAACATTTGAATTTTTGAAGTTTTATTTTTACGAAACATTTTATTATGCATTGTTATGGCTGCAAAATTAAAATAGTTTTTATTATTTAATATTAACATAAAATTAATTTTGAAAAATGTGAGTTTGTTACATTAAAATAAATTATTTTCAAATGCAAAAAACAGAATTGGAAAACTATGCATTTTTTTTTATCTACATTGAGAAAAATAATACCGAGAGAAAAAAAATTCCCCGTCGCTTAAATGGGGAGTGAATATCCGCAATATCAATTGCAGCATACCCTCAAAATACTAAGACTGCGGCAAATCTGTGCCTGTGTTACGACGGCGGAAATCGCTGCTCCAAGCGCGCATACTTTACTGAATATCCAGAGAATGGTCACCCAGTGCTGATTCTGCGCTGGGAGATGTTCAACGGATTTGTCTTGAGTGATGATACTGCACACTTCTCTTTCAGTTATGACGATCAGGTTAAATTAACATAATTTATTTACAATTTAAGATTAGTTACAGTATTTACATAAAAGGTTACTAAGAAATTACTCTCCAGCGAGAGTTCCATTATTACCGAACTGGCCGGTTCTTATGCACAATGCATTCTGATTTAAAACAGTTTGAAACGGGGGGTGATTCGCGGTACGGCGCTCGTAGCGCCACCAAAGATGAACTGCAACACACTGCCCCCGGATGAACAATTACAGTTGTTCATCAAACAATACATAAATAAGAACAATACAAAATTTAAAACAAAACATTACCTAAATGATGATAGCTTCTTGAATACAAATCAATAAATGTAAAGACATACTTACATACTAAGAAAGATTACCAAATTTTCAAACACTTTAAAGTTTAGTAAAATTAAGTTGAATTCTAAAATGAGAATAAAAAATATTAAAATCAAGCACAATATAACAAATCAAATAAGGTTAAAGTTCTAAGATTGTTGTTCATTTGATTTCTCCATCGAATCTAATTCAAGTTTATACAGTAGTTGTATCGGTCTTTTAATCAGTCCAGTTGGAGTTTTCAGGATACATGACCTTATTTTAGAGTCTCGTCCGGGCAAAAGTTCTTTTACATATCCACACTTCCAAAGATGTTTTGGCAACTTTTCATCATGAATCAGGACTATATCACCAACTTTGAAGGCTGAAGATTTGACGGGATCTAGTTTATTTGCTGATCGTAGCTCCAGAAGATATTCTTTTCTCCACCTTTTCCAAAAATGATCAATTATATGTTGGCGATATTTTAATTTGTTTAATAACGTGGATTTATCGGATTTCGTTTCGAAGATAATTGGAATTCCACAGGGCAACGATGTTAACCTCTTTCCTACCAAGAAATGAGCTGGAGTTAGAGGTTCCGGTTCTGAAGGCTCTTCGTAAACATACGATAAGGGTCTAGAATTAATTACTGCCTCTACTTCAGTGAGCATAGTTTCGGTTTCTTCATAAGTAAGGCAAGTTCTACCGAGTATCTTCTTTAATGGTGTTTTCACAGATCTAACCATTCTCTCCCAAAAACCTCCCCACCAGGCTGCTCTTGGGATGATAAATTTCCATATTATTTTGTTCATAGTTAAATAGTTTTTAACTTCTTCCTTTGAAATTCTTTTCCAGATCTCTTTTAAAAGCAAGTCGGTTTTGACAAATGTTTTGGCATTGTCACTGTATATCACCTTACAGAGTCCTCTTCGAGCAAAGAATCGCTTAAGAGCTAAAATGAAATTAGACGTGCTTAAATTCGTCACCAGCTCTAAATGAATAGCTCTTGTAACCGCACAGGTAAACAGCACAATGTAAGTCTTTTCTGATCCCAAGGATCCTTTAGTGTAAATTGGCCCTGCAAAATCTATACCGATGGTCTCAAAAGGTGGTGTTTCGATAATTCTATCTCTAGGTAGGGGTGCAGTAATTTCTTTTCCAGAGGTGGCATTGAACTTTTTACACAGCATGCAGGTTTTCAGGACAGATTTTATTATTCTTCTGCCCTTCATGATGAAATATCGCTCTCGTAGATGAGCTAGGGTAGCAGCTACACCAAAATGATACATTCTTGCATGCGCATCAATAATAAGTAGGTTTACAAACCTTCCTTTATCGGGAAGCACCCACGGATGTTTTTCCCTCTCATATAAATCGGAAAATTGTAGTCTGCCTTTAATCACAAGTAGTTTATTCTCGTCCAGTTCGGGATTAAGGTGGTACAACTTTGATTCTTTAAAAATAGATTTTCCCCGCTGTAGCTGCTCAATTTCCTCCGAGAAAGCAGATTTTTGAATTTGCTTGATCCAATAAATCTCGGCCCTTTCTACTTCTGTGGCTGTTAAGGGACCGGATATTTTACAATTTTTCGGATTTGAATTATGAAGGAAACGCTGGATCCACCCCGTAACATTAAACAATTGAGAGAGCTTACTGAACCGGTCTACATTTAAAAGGGCTTCAGATCGTACATTTACGGCACAGCATACCTGAGTCATTTTTGTCTTAGATTTTCTTTCAATTGCTACTTCTTCGTCTTCTTTAACTCCTACCTTAGGGGGCCACATAGATTCAGGGAGGGATAACCATACAGGACCTTGCCACCAAAGACTATTGTCTATTAAAGAGCTTAAGTGTTCACCACGTGTAAGTAAATCAGCAGGGTTATCTTGACCGCTACAATAGTTCCAACTTTCCGGATCTGACAAAAATTGAATTTCAGTAACCCGATTGGAAACAAAGGGCTTCCAGTTTGCTGCAGATCCTTTAATCCAATATAAGGCTATTGTAGAGTCGGTCCATAGCTTAAATTCCAAATTTCGTAAATCTAATACCCCTTTTAAATATTTAGACATTCTGGCAGCAATTAATGCACCTAACAATTCTAAACGGGGAATGGTCACTCGTTTTAAAGGGGATACTCTGGCTTTAGACCAGAGGAATGCAGTCTTAATCTGGTTAGCTTCATTTCTATATCTAAGATAAGCTACCGCACCGTAGGCTTTAGGACTGGCATCACAAAATAAATGAATTTCTATACAATCATAGGACAAATTTAATCCATCAGGGAAATATATCCTAGGAATTTCCAGTTTCCTTAAGTGTTTAGTTTCAGAATACCAACTATCCCATTTATTCTTTAAATTCAAAGGTAATTCAATGTCCCATTCAAAACCTCCTTCCCAAATTTCCTGTAATAAAATTTTTATGCGGATAACATACGGTGAAATAAAACCTAAGGGATCAAACAATTTCAGCATGGTCTTTAGTATGTATCTTTTCGTAATTTTAGTGTCCCAATTTTCAGTAATAGGTTGCATATCTAACTGTAAGTGGTCTGAATCTGTATCCCATATTAATCCCAAGAGCTTCACGACATTTTTAGGATTATCCTGGTTCTCGATGAGATTATTTACCACCCATTTTTCTTTTAAAACTTTAGAATTAGAATTAAATTTTCTCAAATGCATACCAGCTTCTTTAAGAATTTCTGTAGCAGCTGATGTCAGATAAAAGGCTTCTTCATCACAATTTGATCCGTCGATCAAGTCATCTGCATATAATGAGGAATCTAACATTTTAACTACTCTAGGGTGTTTTTCTTTGAAATTTTTAATATGATATTTAATTGTTGCGGCCAAAATAAACGGACTACAAGTAACACCGAAAGGAACGCGCTTAAATCTAAAAATTTTGAAGGAATTATCAACGGTATCATCGAACCACAAAAATTTTAAATAATTTCGGTCTTCCTCTGCAATGCCAATTTGGAGAAACGCCTTTTCTATATCTGCGCAGAAGGCAACTTTATTTTTCCTGAAGTTAATAAGGGTATCTAATATATTAGGATTTAAATTGGGTCCACTCCACAAACAATCATTCAGGGATTTATTATTACAATCTTTTGCGGAGGCATCAAAAACCATCCTAACCTGCGTTGAAGATTTGTCATTTCTTACTATGGGCCTATGGGGCATAAAGTATCCATTTTCTATTTCATTGTCGGGGCATTCTTCTACTATGCCATTTCTCAATTGCTCTGATACAATACTCTTATACTTATCAAATAAAGCATCATCCCATTTTAGTTTTCGTTTTAGATGTACAAAACGATCCTTTGAAATATTAAAGTTATCTCCTAACTTTTCCCTATTATCCTTCCAAAGTAACTTTGTTTGATATCTATTATTTGTAAAGCTTAAACCGCTTTCAAATCTATCCATGATTTCTCTATCAGATTCAGAGAATACATCATTATTATTTTTTATTCCAATAGCTTCAAGCTCCCATAATTTTCTTAAATCCTCGCGTTCATTGTCATTAGTTTGTACAGCTATTTTTAAAACTGAGGCACATTCCTTTTTCCCCCTTTCGTCAATGCTTAACGCTCCGCAAAGCGAAAACCCAAATAAACTCTCGCTTACAAACAGAGATTTTGTGATTCGTTCAACTTTTCCCCCTCCCGTAATTTGGTATAGATAGTCAGCTCCCACAAGTAGTTGAATTCGCGAATCCTCCCCTTCCCTACTCCAATTCGACAACTCGAATTTGGCTAACTTCCGCGAAACATTCTTATCTACCCGTGGCTTCGAAATCAATACGTTAGAGATTTCTTCAACCACTAACGCTTTAATGCAAAGGCTTTTGCTGGAATCCTCAACGTGGCTGAGTTTAACGCTGACCACATCGTAAATTTTCTGCTCCCCCTCACGGGACGCGAAAGAGTAGACAAGGAGCTTTTCCTTCCCAATTACGGGGGGTCTCAAGGCCATTGCAATGTCCTTTGTTATAAACGTTCTTTGGCTACCACTGTCATACAAACACACGGCTTCTGCCGTACTTTTGTCAGTTGAAATTCGTACACAACAAGTTTGAAGTATAACTTCGTTACTGGATTGGGGGACTTTTACTTTACATTGGGAAACAGTAGTAACAAGAGTTTCCGCTTCATTTTTTGGCTCTACCGGATTTTCATTAGCTTTCAAGCATACTGACGTATTATGGAATTTACTTTGACAATTTTTACAACTTTCTTTTACGGCTCTACATTTAGAAGCAATATGGAATTTTCGGAAACATAAAAAGCATCGACCTTCTCTTTTAAGTTTTTCACATTTTTGGGGAATCGACAGAGATTTACATTTATCAGAAAAATGGTTAGAATTTTCACAAAAGATACAATTATTTTTAACAGAGGTTGTTAAAGCATATGCCGTTGGAATATTTCGTTTGACATTACGATAAGTTTCGGTTTTAACGCTGAAGTATTTTTCTGAACTACTAAACTGTTGAGTAGCTTCGCGAGACTCAATTTCATCTTTTAAAAAAGTAAGTAATTCATCTATATCAAAATCCGTTTTTTTCTTTCGATTTCTATTATATTCCAACGCGATATCTGAGGGTATTAGTTTAAGTAAAATAGGGCATAATAAGTGTCCATAACTGCCAGATGCTACACCTAGGGATTTTAGATTACGAATTTGAATTTCGCAGCTATCATACAGGTCTCTCAAGGCCTTTACATTGGAAGAATTTTTAACTGGATTCAAATTCAAAAGTTTGCTTACGTGTAAATTAATTGTCAAGTCAGGTCGTCCAAATCTATTTTTCAAAAGTTCAATAGCTGATTTATAATTTTCATGTGTTAATGAAAATCCAGTCACAACATTCGCAGCAGAACCTCCCAACAAAGATTTCAAATAACAAAATTTATCAATAGTTGTCAAATTTTCATTTTCATCGATAGCATTAGAAAATTGACTCCAAAATTCGAGCCAAGTGGATGAATCACCATAAAATTTTTCAATACACAGTTTTGGAAGTTTCACTAAATTTGAACAAGAACTAAGTTGTGTAACTGCTGAAGCAGCAATTTCATTTCTTGGAATTTCGGTTACAACCGGTTGGGATCTAACATTAATATTCTGATTTAAAAATTTTGAAATTTTGTATTTCCATTCTATAATTTTTTCATCAATCATTTCAACTCCTTCAATTTCATCTTCAATTTCATTATCAGGAATGTTTTCAAAAATTTCAGAATTTGAAGCTTTAAGTTTCTCAACTTTTTCCATTAACTGATCTTTTAGGACTCCCAGAGCATCTACCTTATCATCATATACCATTTCAGAATCATCAAATGTATTTGAGATTTTCGTTAAAATCTTCGTTGTAGCGGAGCGCAAAACAGCACGCTGCCGCTTCAGTTTTTCTACATTATCTTTACTCATTATGCAAATATAAATTAAGTAAGCATGCGCTTACCTTCAGTTTTAAATGAGTCCTGTCACGCGGACGCCAGATGCTGATTCTGCGCTGGGAGATGTTCAACGGATTTGTCTTGAGTGATGATACTGCACACTTCTCTTTCAGTTATGACGATCAGGTTAAATTAACATAATTTATTTACAATTTAAGATTAGTTACAGTATTTACATAAAAGGTTACTAAGAAATTACTCTCCAGCGAGAGTTCCATTATTACCGAACTGGCCGGTTCTTATGCACAATGCATTCTGATTTAAAACAGTTTGAAACGGGGGGTGATTCGCGGTACGGCGCTCGTAGCGCCACCAAAGATGAACTGCAACACCCAGTGAGGGAGTCAAAACTTCGAAACAGTATATGAAGATTTTATTCGGCTTTTCTGTAGAAAACTCATTTATGTCGGAATTCATATCTGTGGCTTGGTACAAGAAGTGCCTAAGTCAGTTTTTTCCAAGATGACTTTGTTTGCTTAAGTCATCTTGGAAAATAAAATTATTTGCAATGTAAGAAGTACTCAAGTCTTTACAGTGGTTTAGAAAACAATTTTAAAGCATCGGACAGACTTGGGTACTTCTTACATTGAAAATAATATTTTTTAAAAGGAACATAAGCAAACAAAGTCATCTTGGAAAAAAACTGACTTGCGATTGCCCAGAGGGATGCCTCTGGCTTGGACATTGATGATTCCGAGACACTTCTTGTACCAAGCTGCAGATAACTAGCTAAATTATAGTAATATTATTAACAATTTGCTTCTAAAGTTTGGTAATAACTGACTAGACATTTTTAGAATTACTTTTGACAAAATTGAAATGTTTTCGTACAGATATATACTTTTATATCATTTCGATAAAATTTGATAGCTATATAGTTAATATTTTTAATATTCTTTGATTTTTATTCTTTGATCACGAATGACCTCACAGAAAAGAAACTAGGCTTATAGATCAGGGGATCAACTGAGCCTCTGAAAGCCTCGATTTTTTTCCCGAACAGATCCTTTGACTTTTTTCCGAACAGACAGCACAAAAAGTCTTTTTAAAAATTATGTCAGGAAATTTTCGCGAGTCCCATAAAGTCAAGAAAGTCACTAAATGGGCTTTCAAAGGCTCAGTAGATTCCCTGATCTATAAGCCTAGTTTCTTTTCTGTGAAATCATCAGTGTTACTTTCCTACCCGAGAGGATACACTTAAAGATTTGGTTTCTCTACGCGTTTTGAATAAAATACTTGAATACTGTATATTTAGTTTTGTAAAAAAAAAAAAGCTTGATATTGTGTTTAGTTCGGAGATTGTTATGTCCCTTTTATTTGTGTTTAAGACAACAAAAACATATCTTTATTTAAAACTGGACCAAAGAAAAATGAATAAAACATCACTGTATTGAAAGAATTTTTTTTTCTCTTTTCTCTGTAGTGAGTCTAATTTGAAGAAATTTATAGCTTTACGAAATACAGAACTTTACCTTTTTTGGGTGAAGAAAGCAGCCTGAGAGGGAGAACAGAAAAGGCAAGCTCACATTAACCCTCTTCCAGAAACACCCTAAATGACGTAGGCGTAGTAGGTATTAGCGTTATGGTAGTCTGATTGCTTGATGACTCTTGCATTCTAATCATGAAATTATTCAGTCAAGTGGCTTTGACTTGCCTAAGAAGGTGAATAATTACTTTGCTTCGCTCATGAATTAGTCAATGGCTGCGATTAAGGGGAAACTTAGCTCCGTAAAGTTCTGAACAAGTTTGGTGCAAATTTGTGTGTTGATTGTTGTCTGAAGTCGAATTATTTCGAGTTAAGTCTCAGATCTTTAGTGATGTGCAGTTTAATTATACACAAATACGTTTTGTAAAATGTGATTAATGGAAAACAGATTATATTGATGGATGGATGGATGGTATAGATAAAAGGATGCTATAAGTTTGTATTCGTGAATAAAATCTTGACCTTTGTGTGCGGTTATTAAATTTCTTGAAAAGTGTAGTAAAACATCATAAGGTTCCTTTCTCTTGATTCTGTATTGTTTAATGAAAAACAAGTTGAAATTCAACTTAGATCTATAAACAAAAAAAATCCGAGAAAATATTTTAAGGCTGCTGTGTACGAACCGTATTGTATTCGCTCACCTCAATGTTAACCTATGAAGAAAATATGTCTAAAGATTGCCGACTTGGATTCAAAGTTTTTTTTTATTGTACTCCGTAATAGAGAAATAAATTTTACACCTTGAGGCATTTTTCATTTAAATAAAATGCAAATAATATGTTAAAATTTAATTTATTATGTTGGCCGCTTCATTAACGAGGTACGTAATAGGTGAGCCAACAGTGCAGTTATGGATTTATAAGACAATTTCAGAAACATAGAGCAACATTGATTCAATATCAATATTGTATGAATTATATGTAACGAAACTTCGAACTTGTTTCAAAATCTCCTTTGAAAAATTCAAAGAACTTCATTGAAATATAACTCTTTTTGTAATTAACTGTGTGATTACAAGCAAACGAGCACTAAAGCAAGCCGTTTAGGAAGTTGAAAGACAGTACCTCTGTATTAATGATTGATAGATGCTCCTAAGCTATTTAAAATTTTGTGTTGTGAAACTAATTGAAAAAATAAGAGACGAATCGTGTCTCAAAGCATTGTAAAATGTGATTAATGGAAGCAGGATTTTATGAATGAATGGATGATATAAATTAATGGACGTTAGTCTTCAAGTTTGAATTAATTAATCAAACCTTAACTTTGCCTGTTGTGAAGAATGATTAATATTCAGCAGTAGAAAAGTTACCTCTTACCACTCGCTATTTAGGGAAAGAGTTGGCTCTAGAAACTACATATTTCAATAGACTACAGTTAATTAGATTCTTTTAATTAATTATAATTAATAATGTTGTGTTGCAGGTAGAATACAAAAACGCGTAATGGAGTAACGGTAGTCGAATATCTTTTTTATCTGCGGGTTTAAAGTGATCACAAAAATTGTAACTTTTGAAAATGGCAATTACCTGATACTTAGAGATATTTTTCTGCAGGTTGTAAACTAAAGAAATGCATGCCAATTTCTGTGTTTATCAAAGGGTGGTAAGAGGATCTTGAGGGGACAGAAATACTATTTCAAAGTATCTTTCTATTGCACGAGTTGGTATTTCGGTAGAAGAGCATGTGGGCTTGAGTCCTTCTATTGGCATGGATGTTTGCAGACGTACGGAATCCGCTTTGAATTGTAGGTCCCGGTCTAATTAACCCTTATGTAGCAAAAATTGACCGTAACGCTCTCAACCAACCATTGCACATGAAGCCAGGATATTTGTTTCTACATTTTAATTAAAAATCATTTAGAATCCAATGATATTGGACGAGTCGTAATGAATCCAATACAAAATAACAGTCTGGGCTCTTTAGACAAAACAGCACATTTTATTTAATCAAATTGGATTTAGATCGTTAATTTACAGGAATGGCGAGTGGGCCTAAGATGAGACCGATTGATAGGTCAGATGATACAACTTCTATTTCGCATTCGCAATATTTGTTTTTAATGAATATCTAAAGGTTTCTTACCTGTCAGACAGTATTGAGTCAATCCAGACTTATACTTTTATCAAAGTTTTATTTACAAGCACAATCACAACAACAAGAAACAAATAGGACATCGTGGTTTATTTATCACTTCGTTTTCAGAACAAGTTCTAACTACTAACATCAAAACATCAATCGCAAGCCAGAGTGCACGCAGCGCCCTCTGGTCAGTGTTTGAGTTTCAACATCGGACAGCATACACAGTTCACGTCACATTCGTAACTTCACTTTTTCTCTCAAGTCTATATACCGTGTGCGGCCTAGCGGCTCTGAACAGATATATTTACAATTTTGATGTTGAAATTTTTACGTTTAATCAATTCTAAGGCATTTTAAGTCAGTACTGTCTCATTAATATTTTATAATATAATCAGCTTAGTCATATGCAGAAATGATTAGACTGTATTCGTACACCCCCTATGTGAGTAAAATAACGTTTTTTTAATGAATCATTTTTTACGTTATGGAAAGATTTAATCTTTTCAACTGTCAGATCACGAAAACTTTACTGAGCCTACTTTGTCTTTATTTCGTACATGTAATAAGTATATGTTTTCTTTTTCAGAGAATCCATTCAGGTGCGATTGTACTATGCAGTGGGTGACCTCGTACCGGAAAATCAGCAAGAGTCATTGGTTCATCCGAGAGCTTGAGGCCGTTGAATGCAGGATGAAAAACGATACCATGAAGAAAGTGACAGATTATTTGGAAACAGCAGACTGCAAAAGCCCCACTGTAAAGCCCCAATTATCACCTGCGTCAATCACCAACTTGGTAACGAAATCCACTGACAGTGTCCCCATCGAGTTAAACAGCCAGAAGACTAAGCCCCTGGCTACCGTTGCTGCTGGAGATGACGGTACAGAGGAGGCCTACTTCAGTGATGTAGTGAACGATAAAGCTGATGGAGGCGAACCTGATTCTGCGAATGCTCGATTTAATATCGAGTCCTGCTTCATCATTTTGATCGCTTTATTAACTCTAAAACTCTTTGGATGTCGAATAGAAATGTGATATGTCGGTTTGAAGCTGGATTAAGATGATTACTTATAGAGACTAATCTTCATTCATCTCGCAAAAGTGTGATTTTTTTTTCTTTTTTCTTTCAATCACATAGATGAGGGTGAAGACTGTTCCCCCATTGAATACTGCTGCACAAACTGATACATAAGTTTTAATGGTTGCAGCTTGCGAAATCTTGTAAATTATTTTTGAGACTTGCATGTATTCACTTGAAATACCGTTGTGAAGCGTTTTGTTTTGCCTGTCATGCTATGTTTCTCTATTTTTGCTGTTAGAAAAATCATTACATTATAAGTGTCTCTTCCGTTTGTTTTAAGAAACATTGACTTTTATATTGATTGATCCCTGTGTAAATATTATTTTTCTTTTGTCAGCTTGACAGGTTTAAATAGGAGGAAAAACACCGGAGTCTATATTATAATCACTTATTTCCGATTTAATATGTTGTAAATATAATATTTTGTTGAATCATCCACTATTATTCAAAATCTATGAAGACGATCGGAAATTTTGTCTGCCTTTTGTGATTTTTCATTTTGCATAAATTAATGAACTTATAAATGTATATGTTCAAAATTTAGGATTATTTTTACAATACTGTACCACATGTGTTAGAATAATATTCTCACATTGGGAATACTGTAAGGGATAACCATTACTCATCAGACTCCCTTTAGGGATTTTTACCCTTAAGACTTGATAGATGAAAATTTCCCACCTGTGTCTGACGTCTTTTATTCCCTTCTTTCCCCCCGTTTTATATTCGTTGTATGTATTCAAGAAGGTTTGCATAACTTTTCTTTTGTTGTGGCTGTAAGATTTGTTACGGAAAGTCGTATATAAAACTGTGTACATAGTTTCATATGTATGAAACATTTTATGTGTGATAGTGAGGATTTATTTTGTACAAACAACGTCTAAAAGGTTTTGCGCGTTTTCTCTATTCGGAAATTGCATGATACAAGGTGCGGCCATTAATTTCCAGGACTGATCTAATAACTCCAGAAAATATTACGTGAAATACATACTCATTTAATATGTTTCGAAGTAAATACCCACTGCCGTAATGCACTTCTGTGCTCGGCTGTCTAAGTTTTTGAAACAACTTTGAAAGTCATCTTTCGGAATGCTCTTTAATGTGGACGTCACCGTTTTCTTGATGGCTTCGACATCCTCAAATCTTGTTCCCTTCAGCAAATCTTTCAGTTTGGAAGGAAGAAAAAATTCTGCCGGTGCTAAGTTCGGAGAGTATGGAGGATGCTGCATCTCAAAGACCTCATGCTGGGGCAATTAGCTTAAGGGAACAATATTTGAGGATGTCGAAGTCACCAAGAAAACGGTGACGTCCACATTAAAGAGCATTCCGAAAGATGACTTTCAAAGTTGTTTCCGAAACTTATACAGCCGAGTACAGAAGAGCATTCCAAGTGGGAGTTACTTCGAAATATATTAAATGGGTATGTATTTCATGTAATATTTTTCTGGAGTTATTAGATCAGTCCTGGAGATTAATGCCCGCACCGTGTAAGATTTCATATTATTCTGGATAGTACCAGTCCCTTTTCTATTAACGCATTTTTTTTTTCATTTTTTAACACACGAAATGTTTCTGCAATGAAATAAATACTGTTTAGAGATAATTGTTCAAGCTGTGATCTTCCCGCCTTCAGCATCGGTATTGAAGGAAAACTCTTGATTTGATTTGAAATTGATGAATTTGAGAACAATTTTTTTTCCACACATTCGAGTAATACTGAATCCAGCTTTATGTAAGTCTGTATGTAAAAAAAGTATATATATTTTGTAATAAAGATAGATTTATCTCCTATTGTCTGTTATTGTCAAATCCATTTGGCTCGCTCACACATTAAATGATTAACTTCTTTACACATTCTCAGTAGGCGTTAGTAAGTTTTAAGAAGAGAGTAGAGTTGAAAACAATATTCATGTCAAGTGAAGTCAGTCTCACAAAAAATCAGCGCTGTTTTCTTAAGGGAGGTAGACGTTAAAATTTATTATTTTTTTTACTTTTTATCATAGAGATATGAAATTTTGTACATATATACAATTCACTATAAGTATTTATAACATCTTAAAAGAAATTTCCAATATTATTATAATTTTAATATTTTTAAAAAAATTTAAAATTTATAAACGAAATTTTAAAATGCTCCTTGCGACTTAATTTTTGAGATATTGCCTTGATTTTGCATTTTAATTACTTAAAACTGTATCAAAAACAAATCTGGGTATCACTTATTTAATCCCTTGGATAGTTAATTTTTGAGAATTTTTTTTCTGAATTCCATCCCGATTTTCATCAAAATTTTGCCTTTTAATAAGTTATAAATCAAATTTAATTGAAAATTTGACCTTAATGAAGTCGCATTGTTAAAATGCATACCGACTTTCTTTGTAAACAGTATCAGGATTCTTTCTTATCAATTTCATGAATTTTGAACAAAAATTAAGTTGCATGGAGCATTTAAAATATCTAAAAAACCTTGCAAAATCTGGTTTTAGACAAACAGATTTAAAGTTTATTACTACACTTAACTTTATTACTTATTTCATAGAAGCTTCATAAATGATTTTTTACTTGAAAACAAAAACTATTTTGGTGCTATTATCCTACAGAAATATATATATATATATATTTTACACTAACACAATCAATATTACAATAAAAAAGATTTGATCAAATAATGGTCCGCGGTCCCCTTAATTGCAATAAAATTTGCATGAATTATAAAATTAAATGTTCCTTCACTAACCAGACTCTCTTGTTACTCTCATTTGTTATTATAAACAGTTAGATGTATTATTAAAATTGCTCATTTAACAATTATTTAGATATTACAGTTGCTATCTAGATACTAGTAACTGTTTCTTAATATGAACATGGACAAAAAGTTTTCATGAGGTTCCAAATAGGGCTAAGAAAGCCCTTTACCCTCGGTATGGATATGGGATGCACTGAAGCTTTTCACGCATGGTTCAAGAAGAAACCAATCAAGTTTAAAAGAAAAAGAAAAAAAAGGTAAGTTACAAAATAAATTAAAGAAGTTACAAAATAAAAAATAAAAGAATTAGAATTTAGTAAGTTAACACAAAATTAAATCAGCAAGACTTGTCAAAAAAAAAATGTTCCAATATAAGATAAAATTAAAAGCGAAATATAAAGATTAAACTCTCAAAAGTCGATGACGAGCAACAGAGGACCGCGAGCAACAAAGATGTTAAACGCTGGGATCAAACCCAGGATGGGAAAGAACTATCAAGCAACCCGTGCTTGAAAACAGTCCGAAAAAGGAAGCAAGATGATTAATTTGTATTACAGAGGTTAAAAAAGATCAAGCTTAACTACTGGTCGAGAGCAAAATGTATCCCGCAACCTGATTGGTTGACGAAACAGGATCCAGGAGCTTAGCAGAAGATATCATCAGGGAGGACGGCTCACAATTTGACCATGAGGATTCGAGAGGCATATTTCACCAACGAGACGACACACTTCCTTTTTCAAAAAAGCGTAAGAGGATGTGACTGCATATAATTAGGAAAAAAGGGGGGGGTGAACAATTATGTTTTTTAATATAGAAAAGAAGCGAATAACAGAAATTTATTCCACTACCTCTAAATTTATATCCTAGAGAGAGTCCTTGTATCCCTGAGATCTATTTCCACAAATTTTTTAGGTACTCATAAAAGTCATTCCTGATTATTAGGTGAATCTAGAAAACTATTTATTTTTTTTAAAATGCTATAAGAGATGAATAATTGCTAGAAGGAGGCATGCTTATCTTTCAGTAAAATTTGATGCAGAATGGCAACATATTTCAACAATTAATTTCGCGTATCGTAAAAACGTCTTATAAGGTAACATAAATAACTGACGAAAAATTTATTGAAGGAAGAATGGTTACATATTGTGGCTATTTTATCTTATGTTGTGGAAAACTCATCGTATATTGTTCGATATTGCATCGTTGTGTAACAAGAGAGAGCTGTCTTTTCTCCAAACTTCATCCTTCTAATATTACAAAACGATCATGCATCATTACAGCTTTTAGAACTACAGTGATACCTCGACTTACGAGTTTAATTCGTTCCATGACGGAGATCGTAACTCGAAATACTCGTATCTCGAATCAATTTTCCCCATTGAAATGAATGGAAATGCCATTAATTCGTTCCGGGCTCTCCCAAAACACCAAAATTTTTTGTTACATGTTTTTAAATAAGAAACATGTGCTTATAAACGTCGAACATTGTATAAAAACGTAATACAATAGAATGTACTGCAATAAATTTGTTTTATTAAGTGTAATGTACAAAATTTACCTTGGAGATCAGACTTGAAGATGCTGACGGAAGAGGAGGAGAAAGGCTGAACTCAAAAATTAAATCTTATTTGTTGTTTTTTGACCTTTTTGCCCCGCTTTCCTCAATTTCGCTTTTATGACTAGCTACTCTCTTAAAGTGAAAGAGTGAGACACGCAAGCTGGGCGATTGTTGCATCGTTCACTGTGGCTGTAATGTACATATTCTTCTTTCTGAGAATTTCGAAGAACGTTTTCTCAGAATCGTAGAAGGGGGAGAGCTTGCGATCCTAAGACCAAGGTCATCCCATCCCTTAGACCCCATGGGAGTTCCAGTGTGGGGGAGGGAATTGAAGCTATCTCTCTGCGAGAGAGGTTGGGCGCTGTTCGGTTTGAGAGGGCTACTCGTTTGGGCTGAGCAAGCTGCCCCGGGTGGAAATTGTTCAGTGTTAATCTCTCGGTTTAAGACTGAATAGTAGTCTCAGAATAATATGTATACAATTGTATAATAATTGTAGTACATAAAGGTTATAAATATTATATGCTACTTATGTTCTCATTTGATAAGCTCGTAACATTGCATTCGCTACTCAAACTAGCGGTGGGACATCTGAAGCTTGCTCGTAACCCGAATTTTAGCTAGTAACTCGAAGCAAAAAATCTACCGAGAGAATGCTCGTATCTCGAAAAACTCTTTAAGTCGAGACACTCGTAAGTCGAGGTATCACCGTATAGGGGAAACTATACTCACTCGAAAGAGGTCCTGAATATTCTGCAATAATTCTCGCTAGGATGAAGCAATCTGGAACAAAAAAGATGCACTATATACCTTGACGTATGTGTAATCTATCGTATTACACGCGATGCTGGAATTTATATCCGTTTGCTGCCAGACAAATTTCGAGGAGGCGCTCCATGTTCCTGAATGTATTAACTAGTATATCGGGCGAAATGGCAGCAATTTCACGCTGGATGTTTTCTTCAAATCTTCTAGAGTGCGAGGCTTGTCCTTTGTCGAAAAAAAAATGTCGACGAATATTCTTAAACAAAGTGAAGGTGAGATCGAAAACTGACGAAGGCTGAGATATGAGAAAAAAAATTCCCCTGCTGAGTGCCAATTTAAGTTTACACAAGAAGCTTGAAAATATTCAAGTGTTTGAGGCTAATCTCCACGTCTAGCTCCAGCTAGACAAAATCCACGAGATCTTACAAAATCATACACCAAAAGAATGGAGTAAAAGTGCAGCCTCTGAGTCGGACCGGAGCACAGGGGGATAGAGGACTGACATAGCTTCTGTGCCTTCAGGCTTTGGCTGAGCATAATGAAATGGCCTCTAACTTGGGATACGTAATTTTCGTATTTACGAAATAGATGTTAATAAATGCGAAATTTGCCGATATGAGCGAATAAACGCGAAAATTATTGGAACGAAGTTCTTTTACGCGGCTTACAGTAGAGTGAACTGGGAGGAATCGTCACGTAACGAAAAATTCCCACTTCATAAGAGCTTTTTCTCAAGGACTCTGTGGCTGAATGGTTATCGCATCGGATATCGGACTGCAGTCCGATGCTCCTCAGTACTGCAGAGGTCCCCGGTTCAAATCCCCGCACATGCGCTACCGGCAGTTTTAAAACCCTTCACTGCACACTGTATCAAATTTGATACATAAGTTATTTTTCCCCTTTATATTAAAAAGCAATATTTTTTATCCACTTGTGTACCTTGTATTAATTTTGAAACATCATAGCTAAGCTTTTAATCACTGTTAGTTACATTTTCGTAGTATAGATGGCAGCAAGAATACAACTGCGATGTCAGTAAAAGATAGCCGTTCAATTCATACCAGACCTGCCCTAGTATTTGCTATATTTTCAGTATTTTAAAGTCAGTTTACATATTTGAAAGTTTTATAAATATATTTTAGAGGTACGTAGCTTTATAATTATTAATAAAATACTTCTTTAATCTTTTATAAAAAATTCAAGTATGATTTCAATTTTATGTATCAAAAATGATACATGGTGTGCTTATGCCATTTTTTTTAAGGAAATGGCGGGAAGAAAGTTTTTAACACAGAAAGAAATTGAGGAACTTATGAACAGATCGTGGAGTGATCATAGTGAAGATGGATCTGATTCAGAAAGCGATGGCAGCACAGGTGATCCTAATTATAAACCAAACAAAGTTTGTGATGAAATTTTTGATGGTAGTAGTGAATCGGAAGATGAGGTATCATTACTTGATAATAGCGATGTTCTTGATCTGCCTAATAGTGGGAACATGCCAAAAACTAATAGAAATAATACAGGGAGAACAAAGCCTACAATCAACTGGAAGAAAACTAATTTACTTCTAAATGATGATCAAATTTTATTCCGAGGTGACGAGAATCTCTCCTGAAATTATGAATTTAAACACACCTCTAAATTTTTTTAGTTATCTTTTTACAGAAGATTTGATTGAGCATATAGTTCAAGAAACAAATTTATTCAGTGTGCAAAAAAAAAAAAAAAAAAAAAAAAAAACCCAGAAAAGTATGTCAATGTAACGAATTTAGAAATTAAACAATACATTGGAATTTGTATAATGATGTCTATTGTACATGTACCAAACACTAGGCCATATTGGTCACCTGCCATAGGCAATGATGTAATAAAAGAATGTATGTCATTAAAACGCTTTGAAAAGATAAGAGAATTTCTACATTTTAATGACAACAGTAAACAACCACCACATGATGACCCTCAACATGATCGTTTATATAAACTTCGACCAATTGAAAATGCTTTACTTGAAAGATTTCATACAGTCCCTATGGAATCGCGTCTTTCTGTTTAAACTTATTTTTTGTTTGTTATTTTTTTAATTCATGCGGGATTTATATTGTGTCATTAATTTATTTTTGTTAGTGATTAAATAATAAAATTAATCCGATTAAAAATTATGCTAGGTAACATCTAAATAAAAATAATTAATTTATATATTAAAATTTTTAATTTTAATAAAAATAATTAATTTATATATATAGAGAGAGAGTTGGTTGAATAAAAGAGGGCTGCGCTTTTTGGCGTGACAAAAATACACTAATATAATCAATAGAAATCTACATATTAAATCACGTTTAGAGTTGAAAAAATAACGTAGGGAACGGACCGCACAATTTTTTTTCTTTACTACTTTTCGGCGAAAACTCGGTGATAAACGGCTTTTTAAGCGAAATTGGGTAATAATTTACCAACATAGTTGCTTAACTAAAACCATCCGAGGTATATAACTGAGAAATCTCACTTTCCTTCAGATTTGCTCCAAATTTCTCCCGGACAGTTTGTCGAATTTAAAAATCTAACTGTAAAAGTAAATCATCAAGTTTTGTGGAGCAATTTAGTAGATTTAAGAACGTCTCTTGAACGCCAAAGACAAGGGTATTTCAGCTACTTAAGACAGATTTTAATTGCAACGAAATAGTTCTACCTTAATTTTGCAAAGGCAGTTATACAAAGCTTCTATAGTCCTGTTAATATAGTAGATACTGAGATATTTTAGTATGTGCAACACAGTAATTAATGACAGAAGGCAGTAATTAATGACATAAGACTTAAATAACATAATGTGGAGACTACTACAGTGCTAGCTTTTAACTAAGAATTTTGATACTTACCTATCAAAGTAAAATTGTAATTTCTTTTAATAAACGCGAAATTTTTGAATTTACAATCGAACCCCCATATATCGAACTTCCCTATATCGAAATTTTCTATATATCGAACTCTTAGCGAATCTCCATGTTCATTACATAGAAAAATTGTTTCTATATATTGAAAATATCTCTATATATCGAAATTTTTTTCAAGACAAATTGGGAGATTTTATTCCACTTTAGAATAAAATGTCCCAATTTTTGGCATTTAGAACAATACGTCGTGGACTTCAATTCGCGGAAAATGTCCCTTATGAAGTTTTTAGTGGACTGAATAAATACGAACATTTCTTTGAACTTTGAACTTTGGAAAACGATGTTCAGCAAGATATTCGTAGTTTTTTTAAAAGAAGAATGCAACTGTGATCATTGTAACCAACCACTGTCTGTATTATTGTCTTTTTTAAAGATATGTAGTACTCAATAAATCTTTCATATTAATTCACTTTTAGTTATTAACTTTCATTTAATGGGATTCGCATATAAATTAGAAATGGAGTTTCGTATACGAAAATTAGCTTTAATTTTTTTAGGAGAATTATGATAAAACTAAGCTCAATTCTATATATCGAAATTTCTATATATCGAATTTTTTTCCTGCAATTTGCTACTTCGATATATGGAGGTTCGACTGTATATATTTTTGCGAATAAATGCAAAATTTTATATATTGTATTTTTTTTGTTGTTGCGAAATTTCGATATTTTTTATGCGAAATTTATTTATCCCTACTTCCAACGCCTTGGGTGACTCTACCAGAAATATACACACCCGACGTGCTTCGCCCAGTGCTACCCCCAGTGCTACCTCGGCGAGGCAGCAAGCAGGACTCAATGGGGGTAAATGTACTAATTCCGAAATATCTAGAAATATACTTAAGAAACATCGATTCCTTGGTCTATTTGCTAGAAACAAGGCATTCATCAACAAAGGCAGTACATTGACTGAAGCGACTAATAAATCACCGATTAAAAACAAATTTCCGAAATTGTTTTTTGCTAAAATATAATATTTATCATGAATACACAGCTTTACTGTTATTTTCCTGAAATACTGTAAATAAGGACTTTTACTTTAAATTGGAAAATTACAGTACAACCAATGACCAGTTGACATCTCTTAATGAAACATATGGAGGAGGATGCAATTCAATTGGGATAAGACATCATTCAAAGCAAGGCGTTAATAATTCGATAGACTGATCATTATCTATATAAAGTTATTTAACTCTAGAAAGACGGGAATTATTTTTCTTTCTATAAAGACTGAACGCCGTCATTTTGACGTTTATAAATAAAATCAAGAATTTAAAATATTTGATGTTTTGCTTTTTTTAATATTTAAACATTTTAAATTTGGAACTAATTCATACCACTATATAATAAATTAGTACATATTTAGATATATTTTTATGCAGGCATGCCGAGCTGACAACTTGGTTTGTCCGTAAAAATGTATGCATGGTTTGTGCAGTCCTTATTTTTCAACACCAATATTTCCGAAGAGCGAATATTGTTATCTGCAGAAGGGGGAAGAGACGAATAGTAACTAGCATTTTTCCGGTACTATTTTAAATATTTCTGCATGTTTTCTATATTGTCGTCAAATTGACGGCTTTCGGCCCTAGTAGGTATACAACACATTTTCTCCCCCTCTTTACAATCGAAGATAATTTTGTAATGTGTGTGCATATTTCGCGTAAAATTAGAAAAAGTCATAAAATTTCAGAAGCCTCAGGACATAAATGCAGACATAGCGCTCAATAGTATGTCTGAAACCGTCTAAATGACGGCAGCCGTCTTTCTAGTGTTAAGGAATCTTGAAATTAGGCTTATTTTGTGTTTAACGGAGATATGGAACCTAAAAACAAAGCTCTGAATATTCGTTTCTGGATTTTATACGACTGCATTAAAGTTCTTAAAACGCCGCCCCAATACCAAGGTATAAATGAAAGCATCTGGTTCGCGCAGGAGTGGGGATTGCCGCGGACATTGGAACACCGATCTTCACTTCACTCTCCGTACTAGCGTGGTACGCACGCTTCTCCGCTCCGAATTCACCGCGATGAACTACGAGCCGGGTTTCGTAACGATTATTGTAAATTCATGTCATGTGTCAAGTTTTAAATAAAAGAACATGTTAATAAGTTCTAATTGCTGCTTATACCTTCTGATGTCCGTAATATGGGAATAATAGTTCCCATAACTGCATTAAAGTTCTTAAAAAGCTGCCGCAATAATAAGGCATAAATTAAATTATCTTCAAAAACTGCAATAAGTTCTTAAAACGCCGCCGCAATACCAAAGTATAAATGAAATTCTCTTAAAAAACTGCATTAAAGTTCTTAAAACACCGCCACAATACCAAGGTATAAATGCAATTCTCTTCTCTGCAAGGCTCTTCAAAATCTGAAAAGCCACTTAGAAATAAATCACAATATGAAATAGCGTAACTATTCTAAGAAATTATTGGAGAAGATACAGGGGAAGGAAACTATATATTATTGTAAAATTCAGGTTAAATCGATGGCCGAAACAGGATATCTCGCTAATGTTAGAAACGGATTTGAATATACAGTATTTAAATTAAAATTCCGATTTCATTTAGAAGTTTGTTTCCATTTCAGGCCTTTTTTTGGGGTTTTTTAGTTGTCCGTTACTAATCACGTAGTACTTGTTATCTTAAAAAACGTCTTTTAACACATTACTGGCTAATTCAGAGGCTTTTAATAAGACTAAAATATGCGTTTCGGCGTACTTATTTCCCTTTGACTCACTGCAAATCATTCATCGCACAAGAAACGGTATGCACCCACATTCTTTCAGCATAGACATTTTGTATAAAATTTCATGCCATTAGCCTAATTTTTTTCCCTTTAGTTTTTTTTCCTTAACAAGTCTTCCTTAACACAGAATGTCAAAAGCTGGTCTTGTAATGGTAATAGGCTGAATTCTTTGGTTTCTTTTTCTGAATGCCATTTCCGCTGAACATTTTAAACTTAGCTAATGTCTATCTATGTAATATTTACGATGAAGCGGTGAAATTGAGACTACTACACCCTTTTCGCTCCAACGAAGGGATTTTTCATTTTTTATAAACAATTACAATAAGGTTGGTTGACTGGGTTGTGGAACACTACTACGGTCATCTTTCTTATAGTATACAGACAATTTTGATTTTTTAAAAGTTTCTACATTTAAAAGAGGACTCACTACCCTTAAATCTTTAAAATATTCGATCTTTTGAAAAAAATATATGTTAAAGCCTGATCATTTCTGAACAAAATAAAGCAAACCGCATGAAAATATTCCGCTTAGTTCCGGCGATATTGATATTCTAAATATTTAATTACTGATCAAGTTTATGCTAAGAAAAAATTTAAACTCATTTTTCTCAAAATGTAATTTTGCATCATTTCGCAACTGATATCTCAAAAACTATGAAACATAATTCCATGAAATTTTTGTCACTGCATAATCATGTTATTTTACTGCATTTGAACTAGAATTATTGCAATCACTGCACATTTTGTTATTTTTTCAGGGGTAATTTAAGGCAAAAATTTAAGGAAATTTTAAGCATATTTTGAGCAGTTTTAAAATAATTGAAAAAATATTTTAATGTTGAATGTTTTATGTTCAATTGTATTTTGAAATATTTATTTTCAATATAAAGCAGGAATTATACATTTAAGTGTAAAATTAATTTCATAGATCTGCGCTTAAGCCATTATACAATAAAAATACTTAAAAAAACAAGGTATATCTATAGCATTTAAAAAAAATATTATTTAAAATTATTTTGAGAGTTGAAAATTTGTTTATTAAAATAAATATATCAATTGGAAAAATCGGGAGTAAATTGAAATAGTTACAAAGAGTCAAAAAGTATGAAAATATGCCTTATTTCCTCGACTTAAGGATCGTGAGTCCCCTTAAGGCTGCTGTGTACTAACCCTATTGATTTCGCTCGCCTCAATGTTAACTTATGGAGAAAATTTGTCCAAGGACTGCCGACTTGGATTCAAAGATTTTTTTCCTTTCTAAATTGTACTCCGTAAAAGAGAAAAAAATTTACAACCTGGGGCATTTTTCGTTTTTTTAAATGCAAATAATATTTTAAAATTTGAATTATTCGGGGAAATAATCTGGTATAGTGGGTTTTAAATGCTCATAAATTCCTTTGGTGGGAGAAATTTATAAAATGGATCCTGTTGCAAGGTGCAGAAAAATTCAGGCTATCTGAAAGTGCTATTTTTATTGAATTATCAGCATTAATGTAGCTGTAAACAGTAGGCACATTTTCACCATAGGTTAACATTGAGGTGAGCTAATCCGATAGGGTTAGTACACAGCAGCTTTAAGGTATCTGACTACGTTCTGAGCCTTTTCTTTAATTACTTTCGAAATGTTTTGTCCTATTTTTCGAAGGAATGTAGCACCAAAATAGGAAAAGATGAAAGAATAGTCCAAAACTATGCAACTTTTTACAAAATGGAAGACTTTTGGTCGAAATGTAGCAAATTTTTACATAAACGATTCTAGATCAAATAAAAAAAGTAATTATGCGAATAACAATTCCTCTGTGTCATATGTACTTTAGGCCCTCCTGACTTTCATGAACTAAAAACTAATAAATATTTCGAAATCTGAAAAAAATATTTCAGGTAGTCTCTTCTAACGAAACTACCGCGGTTTATTAACGTACGATTACTTATCGTTGCTGACCTCTTTTGTATGTATATATGTATGTATGTGTTATGTATATATGTAGCTATATATATGTACATATGTATAGATACATATACGTATGTCAAAATTTTGACGCATTTTGGTACTTTTTTGTTTAACTGTTTACTGTTGTCCAAGCGATACAGACTGGGTTTCGCACGCTGCCAAAATTATAACTCCGAAGGACGGTTTTAGCGTCTGAAATTTTCCTTTCCGAAGGACTGTTATGGAGGAACGTAATCCTACGTTAAAAATACAGGTCATTATATGCTATTACATGCAAAATTTCAGTCATTTCACATATTTTTTATAAATATAACTATAAATCAATATATATATATATATATATATATATATATATATATATATATATATATATATATATATAAAACAGTTCCGTAACTGACTGACTGACTGACTGATTGACATACAACGCATAGACCAAACTGCTGGACTTAGAGGGCTGAAATTTTGCTTGGCGATTCTTCTTATAGTGTAGGGGTGCACTAAGAAAGATTTTTGAAAAATTCTTCATGGATTTTTTAAAATTAAATTTTTAAGCTGTTTTAGTAACATTTTTTAAGTTTGCATTTAAAATAATAACTTGAGGGTTATAAAGTTTATATCACGAGAAAGATCATAAAAATTCCTTTAAAAGGAAATCTTTTTCGAATCTCTACCTCCATTTTCTGATTTTTGGTGAACTTTTAAAGATTGATTTTTAGAATTTAATTTATTAAATGCTGATCACGTGATTTATTTTTCTGGTACTTTGAATAAATTTATCGTCACGTCATAACAAAATAGACAAAAAAATATTTTTCTTTTCTTGCTAATGCGGCAGGCGTTTGGACATTATCTAAAAAAATATTAAAATGCAGTAAAAATATGTTCCTCAAACTGTAATATATTAACTGTACTATATTCTTTAGTATGTCCTATTAGATTTAATTTGAATATTTTCTTCTACATTATTTTGTCTATAAAATATCCCTTACTATTTTTATATAAATGTATTTTTTTATGTTAATTGTATACATTGATCGTCGTATTTATTATATATATATATATATATATATATATATTGACATTAATTGCATACATTGACCGTTGTATTTAATTTGAATGTACTCCGTAGCGAAGTGTGGGTTTTCAGCTAGTAAATAATATATCTAGAACCTAATATATCCTTGATTACATTCTTAGTACTATAAAGAAATATACCTAAAAAATTTCATAGACTCGTCGTGACTATATTTTGAGTTATCGCAATGGTAGTGTACAATTTTGGTGAAAAATAGGTTCTTCAGAATACACAATTCAAGTTTTCACTTGTATTGAGATGAAAAGCTGCTGATATGTTTAAATCAGTGTCATTTTATATCTAATGATCCCACAGAAAAAAAATATAAAAGGAGATTTTGAAATAGAAATTAATATTTTTAAGAATCGGGAATAATAATAAAAAAATAAAATTCGGAATTTTCATCAAAATCTGCGTTTTAAACGGAGTCGTATATCTTAAGTGCTTTACAAATGAATACGATATTTCTAGTTCTATTTTCTAGAAGTTAGTATAAGTTCTAGATACGCTTTTATACAGTTATTTAGCAATGGCCACGTTGTTCAAGCTGTGTATCTGATATGATTAATGCAATGCATAAAATCTGATTTTCCACTAAATACGCATCTCTACATTAGATTAATAACATTAGATTAAAATTGTTCATGAGCTGGATGTAGAAAACTTTTTATTTTTTTTAATAAGTGTAATTCGCTAGACCCTTTCAATGTTACTAAGAAGTATAACTAAAATAAATAAATATAGGAAGAATGTAGACAAAAACCCCCCCAGAAAACAAGCACTCAGGGCTCCACGCACCAAAGGCAAGATTCTGTAGTAGTGCCGGGACTAAACCAGAAATCGAGGTAACCGACTGGTCTCGTCATCAGGGAGCCTAACCAAATCAGTTACTTCAAGGGGAACTTTCTGAATAGGATGCAGGTATAACCAAAAGACATCCCAAGGCCCCTAGATCACCAATGAAACAGATAGTCAAAAGATAATGAAAAGGCACAGACAACTTGCACTAAGGATTCAACGCACCATATATGCAAGTACACATACAATCCTAATAAAAAGACTAAAGCAAAGATGCCTACATACCCTAATTCAGTGAGTGACGGTTATGGTGAAACAACAGCCAATTTTTACCCTAGTAGTTACGTCACTGTAGCAAAACCACAGCGCCACACCCCAATGATGTTTAAAAAATTAGGAAAAAAGAAACCCTATCCTAAACGTCTTTAAAATATACCCGAGTCTAAATGCCAATTTTTTTTTAAACTTTTAAATTGCCGAAATTATTAGGGAAAATGTTCTTACGTAGGTTTTCCTCGAAAATGTCACAGGCCTCCAAAAAATCTTCAGCGTTATTGCAAATGTTTGGGGGCCTTGAGATGTCTTTTGGTTATACCTGCATCCTATTCAGAGAGTTCCCCTTGAGGTAACTGATTTGGTTAGGTTCCCTGATGACGAGACCAGTCGGTTACCTCGATTTCTGGTTTAGTTCCGGCACTACTACAGAATCTTACCTTTGGTGCGTGGAGCCCTGAGTGCTTGTTTTCTGTTTTTTTTGTCTACATTCTTCCTATAATTATTTATTTTAGTTATATTTGTCCATTTTCAATATGAAGATTTGCTGCACCTGCGCAATTTTTTATTGAAAAGTTATACGTTTTCAAAGCTAGGGTACGTTTTAAGTTTATTTGTTTGGCAGTCTATGCCCGCTTTTTAATTTTTATTTATGTTGAATTGTTTATTTTTTATACTTGCTAAGAAAGTGTCATGAACTTCTTCCAAAATTTAGAGGAGTTTTGTTTGGAAGTATTTACGCTCTCGGGAGCTTCTATAAATGCTCCACGCTTTCTTCATTCTTAAATGACAATAGAGAATCGAAACTTCTATAATAAAAGATTCACTTACACCGAAGGAATGAGGAAATGCAACCTTTGTTGTATATAATATTCCATTCCTTTCCATATTGTAATGATATATTAAAACGTAGGTGGATCCAAGACCCATGTCAATGGCATTTCTTGCTAAAGGGAAGATCTGACCTTTTATGTAAAACAATCACGACGTTGATTGTAGACTCATTGTCTATGAGCAGGCAGAGAAGTTAAAACATATAATTTACTTTTTATGAATTTGTTCCTCTAATACTCGGTGCATAAACTTTTATCGGTATTAACAACTAACTGCCTTTTATAAAAGATCCTTTTGACCAACTGGTAATTTTAGAAACAATCAAGATTGAAATCCCAATTTTTCTAGGAAAAATCCTTATGCAATGACAAACATTTAGAAAAAAATATAGTTTTTTTAAACCTCTCATAGCAAGTGAATGACATTTTAACGAGAAGGGCGTCAGTCTGGATTTTAGCCAAGCTATGTTCGTGGTCTCAGGAATGTGTTGGATAGATACAGAACAAGAAAAAGAACGTTTTATCTATGTAAAACACCATGGGTGCACTTAAGATCTGTTCATTACAACGATGTAGAGAATGAAATATTGATGTTGGGGTGTTTTAAGCTGACGATTTATCTTTTTCAAGAGTCACATAGATTTTTTAAAAAATTGGTATATAATTATTCAGATTTCTCAAAGACCACCCAGAACTTTCATATTGAAAAAAAAAAGTCCAGTTTATTCGTTATGTTTCTTCTCTGCATATAATTGAATGTAGCGTTATGAAATTAAATATACCAGGTATTAACTTATAGATTCATTATTTTGAGTAAAGAGAAATAATTCTCGGTCTTATATTAACTTTCAAGGAGGATGTAAATATTGAATTTTATAATATTACTGTACTTTTGGATTATGAGTCAATTTGTAACTGGCATACTGCTAGATGAATGCAAGGACAAACACGGCAACTTCTCCCACCGAATAGTTTTTCAGAGGTAAAACGATGCATTAGCCAGGAGGAATTTTAATCCATGTAGCATTTGATTTTTTAACGTAAGATTACGTTCCTCCATAATTGTCCACCGGAAAGGAAAATTTCAGACGCTAAAACCGTCTGTCCATCCGTCCTCGCGAATTATAATTTTGGCAGAGCGCCAAACCCAGTCTATCGCTTGGACAAGGTGGTAGAAAAGTACCAAGATGTGTCAAAATTTTGACATACACACACACACACACACACATATATATATATATATATATATATATATATATATATATATATATATATACTTACAAAAGAGGTACGCAACGATAAGTAATCCTACGGTAATAACTCTCGGTAGTTTCGTTAGAAGAGACTACCTGCATTTTTTTTCTTTTTTTTTAAGCAAGCTGATGTCTAATGGACTGGTGATAGTTAACCAGCAAGGCTACTCATATGTTGACAGAGACCCTCTTGTATTCCAAGGACCCTCCCTAGGGCTATCGGAGTTTCCTCGTTTAGATTGTGGACTAGACATAACTATCTTCAGGCACATCTTTATCGGTTCGGACTCAGTGACTCTCCAGGCTGTGTTTTGTGTGAGAAAAATGTTGACATGACTGGCGAGCATCTCCGGAACTGTTCTCAACTCCAGGACGCCCGTGCGGACCGTTACTCCAAGACGCTCTCCTCTACTGGAGATACTTCTTTATTGGACTGCTAAGACTTTTCACGCTCGAGAGAGTCAATGAAGGGACGTAATTAAAAAAAGAATTTTATATGTACCTTTAATCCTCATATCAATGAGTTATTTTCCTGTCAGCTATTTCACTAATCACAGGTTAGAAAATGTATAATTTTGAATTTTTTTTTATTTGAAAAAATATTTTTAAATTTTATGCGTGTATTATTCAAAATACTTTTTTTCTGGGGACGCGGTGGTCCAGTTGGCAAGAGCAGTGGGCCAGTGAACTGAACGTCTCTGGTTCGATGCTTGTCGCTTACAAAATCCACCGCCGTGGGGGCAAAATGCACCGCCGCTAATGGCGGCTGGTGCATGTAAAATCTGTCGTGGCTGCAATGTTCCCAAGTTCTCCAAATTTACCTCTGGAGGTGGGGGGGTCAAGTGTATCGGTCTCGTCACTTGACTCGATTCAAAATTACGGGACCGGTCCGTTATCCAAGTCGGACTCCGACCCTTGTGGTGCTAACTTAAAACCGGAGCCGCATCCCTCAGCCCAATAGCCTATAATGGCCTTGATCTGATGTTGCTGTCGGTCAAGGGGCATAAGCAACAACAACAACACTTTTTTTCTTATTTAATTTTTTTTAAAACTATTTTAACTTTGTAGTGGTATTACTAATTTTATGCCTTATAAAAATTTGACTTTTACAGGGCGAAAAATTTGAAATTTTGAAAATTAACAACTCTTTATTTAAAAGTCTCTCTTCAAATATAAATTTAAAAAAAATTTCTATGTATGTGATTAGTAAAATATCTAAAGGATAACTCCACATAGCTTAACACGAGGACGAAATATCTTGCGTTGTCAACCATGCGATGCACCGCTTAAGGCTCAACGCACACGAGCCTTAAGGCGGTGCACCGAAATAATTGTTATTGGTTACACGACGCCTACGTAGGCGTCGTCCGTGTGAGTCGGTGAGTTCAACTCTATGTACTGCCTGATCGCAACTGCGGTGCCGCAACGACACCGGATCGCTCGTGTGCACCGAGCCTTAAGGTCTGTTCACATTGAAGTCCGTTAGTGTAAGCGTACAAAAAGGAAAAATGGCACTGAGACGGTAATAAACCAATCACCATTAACAATTTCGTTGCTAATCGTTCGGAGAATTGTTATTGGTTAAATATATTTCAATGCTTTTACGCTTACGCTAACGGACTGCGCCTCAGAACAGAGCCTCAGAGATCTCTGTGGTTGAGATCGAGGCATTTTACATTTAAATTTGCTTAAAATATTCACGAGTTCAATTCATTTTGCATTCCCTACTCCAAGCTCCTTTAGCCTCTAAAGAATTTGGGAGGAGGACAAACGTTTTCGCAGTTTCGTCCCGAATTTACTTGAAAAAGAAATATCATACCGAAGTCAGAAGCATGCAACTGCTAATCTGTTATAAAAAAAATTAAGACGGGAAAATCCCCTGCAGATTGACATTGGGACCGAAGATTTGCGAGACCAACTAATGTCCAGCTTTAAGGCTACTTGTGTACTAACCCTACTGGATTCGCACACCTCAATGTTAACAATATTTTTAAATTTAAATTATTCTGGAAAAAACAATTTGGTATAGTGTGTTTTAAACGTTCATAAATTCCTTTGGTGGACGAAATTTATAAAATGAATCCTATGCAAGGCGCAAAAAAGTTCAGGCTATCTGAAAATGCCATTTTTATTGGATTATGAGCATTTATGTAGCTCTAAATAGTAGACACATTATCTCCATAGGTTAACCCTCGGCTGAGTTTGCAGGTTTTGTTACGTAGCTTCAGGTCTTCAGGCTAAACAATTGTTTATGGACTGAACACTCGGGAAGCGTAAATTGTGGATTTCTCCATAGGTTAACATTGAGATGAGAGAATCCAATAGGGTTAGTACGCATCGACCTTAAGTTTTCTATGAGTTCTAACCTGTATCTGGGTCAGAGAGAGATCAAGAGTATAGTGTTCACAACTAACTATCGTACTGAACTAGATAAGATTACAGATGTTGTCTATATATAGTCGCAGCAATTCTAATCTTTTGTTCATGTATTAGCAAGAGCACCAAGATGACCATGAATTTCTACATTCTAAGGAATTACTAAGGATGTACTTTCATCTATCCGAAATTCATGGTACTTTGTTAGCAAGAGCGATTACATTAGCCTTTCCAGGAGAGAGTCAACATTCTGTTACGACCGTGTGGTATTTAATTTTTGCACTGTCATTTGTTTGCACACTACAAACGGGATACTTGCAACAGAAACAGCTGTAGCTTGAACAAACAGTAATGTCGAGCATGTAAGAATTGTTCGCCGCGGAATTTGGCCTTCAGTGAAATTACAGCCTTTATCTCTTCCTGGTTCGATGTCTAGCTCCTATTCACCGAAGACATTAACGTTTGTAACTGAAAAGAAAGCGGTAACGAATATTTATGTCAGTGGATGTACCCAAACAGAAGAGAGAGTTTCTTTGAAGTGTTATTTAAAGGTTTGGGAACTAAATTGTTATAACGGCTGTGTAGGCAGTGTTTCACGTTTTTTTATCGCTCTTACTTCACCCGACAACAGGCATTCTACTCAGTGGGTAATTTAAACAATGAAATAAATGTTTGTCAAGGGAAGAAAGAGATCAATTGCAAATTATTCCATCACTGATACGCACACAGAGAGTATCCGACATTGAAATGGATACAAAGTATGAAAATAGTACGCTCTGTTAAATTAAAGATAACTACCCAAAATACGTGAATTTCTGTATTAAATGCATCACGGTTTAGATATATATAAAATATTATTTACAGATTGTGCAGCTGATTCTAAATTTAATGACGGCTAAATTTAAGGACTGCAAGTCTCAAGGTTCAAAAACTTATTTTCATTATACAAATTTTTTCAACACTACATTACATGGCATTGCAATCGGCGAATGAGAAAATTTTCAACCTGACCTAGTACATGAAAAGAAATTTGCACACACACACACACACACACATACAAACATACATGCATACATACGTACATACACACACACACACACACATATATATATATATATATATATATATATATATATATATATATATATATATATATATAAATGTAACAAGAAAACGTGTCTTCCTAAATTACTTTTAAAGCAGCATATTCTCTTTTTAATAAAGTACAACCCTTTTATAAATTGTAACCTGAAAATACTGTGGGTTATAATTTATTTTGGCAGTGCAGATCATTATGCAGGCATTTGAAATATCTGAATTCCATAACATCACCATATCTGGTCTGAACCGAACACCTCATTAAATTTTGTATATAATAAATAAGTCCTGTTTTCAAATTCTTCCTTTTGGTAAAACGCAGAGCAAGCGTGTGATCTAGCAATTAGTTAATCCCCGGGAGAACCATAATGTGGACACGTGAACTCCACGAGACTAAATTCGTCCAATTAAAAAATAAGTAATTTAGGCCTGTAACGGCGGGTGCGCTTGTGTTGGCCTTGAACATAAAGTCCTCAGTTTAAACAAACACAACAAATTTATTGATACTTTTAAGTGGACTGTGAAACATTCAAAAATGGTACTGAACGCACGCAACAGGCAATAATACGATTCAGTGCTCAGGGCACGCTACATTCTATCAGCGGTGTAACAAGAGAAGTGCAAGTGCTTTCAGAAAGAATTCTTGCGGAGGAGGATGGGTGATTGGCGACGTGAACAATAAAAACTATCACCTCAATTGGCGGCGCCAAGGAGATTCCCAACAAGGCCCTCTGGTGTCAATATATGGCTCAATGTGTGTGTTTCTCTCCTAAATTTCTTCAGTGCTTTCCTCGATGAACACTTCGCCCGACTGCATCTCTCCATGTTGTCCGCAAATATGCAATTAATTCTGGTTGTGATTATTATCACACACACACACACACATATATATACAGTGGAATCTCGAACTATCGTTTTTCAAGGGACCGACTGAATTGAACGATAAATGTGGAAAAACGATACATGTGGGAACATAACAAAGAAAATATGATCGTCGGGACTGAGCGAAATAAACGATACATACGGGAAAACGATGATTCGGAAAACGAACGATCGAGATTCCACTGTATATATATATATATATATATATATATATATATATATATATATATATATATATATATATATATATATATATATATATAAATGAATGTGTGTCTGTCTGTCTGTACTCGATAGATTCAAAAACCATACATCCAATCGTCGTGAAAATTTGGGAAATTATTAGGTATATCCCTAGGAAGGTTTTTGAAAATTTTTTAAAAAAATCAGAGTTTGGGTTCTAGGTGCTCCCGAACAAATATCCCAAAAATATCAAAATAACATTTAATTAGTAATGATGTTTGAAATTCAGCCTAGCAGTATGACGTAATGTAATATTTGCTAGATTCCTGCACCTGAGATTGTTTGCATGTGTGATATTATATTTTGTATTATTCGCGTGATATCATATTCTGTATTATTCTTACTTTACAATGACTGAAGATGGCAACTTCTATTATTTTTTATAGGATGGAATACGCTTGTAGGTTGTTTTTTAAGATGTCAAAAAACTTTTGCAATTATTAATACGAGAATAAATTATTAATACGTGAATAAATAAAAATATTGGAAATACGTTTTATTTAACCCCTCAATTATGCCACCAAAGCGAAGTGCCATTGGTCGATCTACAAATCAAGCAAAAAGGAGAAGAGAAGAACGAGCTTCAGAAACAAGTGAGCAGAGAAAAACTAGGCAAGAAAGAGATCAAGATCACACTGCTCTTGCTCGAGCTTCAGAAACAAGTGAGCAGAGCTAGGCAAGAAAGAGATCGAGTTCACACTGCTTTTGCTCGATCATTAGAAACAAGTGAGCAGAGACAAGCTAGGCAAGAAAGAGATCGAGTTCACACTGCTCTTGCTCGATCATTAGAAACGAGTGAACTGAGGCAAGCGAGGCAAGAAAGAGATCGAGTTCACATTGCTCTTGCTCGATCATTAGAAACGAGTGAACAGAGGCAAGCAAGGCAGCAAAGGAATCGAATTCGCAGGACACAGACAAGACGAACGATACACACTGATTTGAATTTATGTGGTTTCAATTACAATCCCCTTTACAATTACAGTCTTCATCCAAGTGTAATTATTGGAAAAATGGATAAAAAGTGTACGTATTGTGGTGCTCAAAAATTTAAAAATGAAACACCAGGTATGTGCTGTGCAGGTGGAAAAGTAAAGTAACCAGACTTGCGTTCACCACCTGAACCATTATTAACTTTAGTATCAGGTGAAACAAGTCAATCAAAAAAAAAAAAATTGAAAAATATACGCAGGTACAATTCATGCTTCCAAATGACATCGCTCGGAGCAACGAATATCGTTAGCGCAAATTATATGCCAACATTTAAAGTACAAGGGCAAATTTATCACCATGCTGGATCACTTTATCACTTATCCCTTGCCAAATGCTGATCACAAATATCTTCAGATATATTTTATGGGAAATACTGACGAACAAATCAACAGACGGTGTCAACTGAATATGAGTACTAAACGAGAGATTGTCGCTGAATTGCAAAATTTGTTTGAACAACATAATGAATTAATTAAATTATTTAAAACCGCCATTGAACAAATGCCATCTGACGATTACAAAGTAATAATAAAGGCAGATAAAACACCTATTGGTCAACATCGAAGACAATTCATCGCACCAATGATCGATGCAATTGTCATAGTTGGTGAAGAATTTAATTCTCGCGATATAATTCTTCATCGTAGAAATGGTGACGTCCAGAAAGTATCAGAAATGCATCGTTCATATGATGCATTACAATATCCCATTCTATTTTGGTAAGGAGAGGATGGATATCATTTTAATATTAATATGAGAAATCCTACAACTAATGTGGACATTAACAAAAAGGTCAGTGCTATGAATTATTATTCATATCGAACGATGATTCGTGAGAATGCTGATAATCATATATTGAAATGTAGACAATTATTTCATCAATACATTGTTGACATGTATGCAAAAATTGAAAGTGAAAGACTCCTCTACATATGACTAAATCAAGTCAAATTGCGTTCTGAAGAGTACATCCATTTACGTGATGCAATTATAAATGATGGCAATCTCAGTGAATTGGGGAAAATGGTCATTTTACCATCCACATTTACAGGCAGCCCAAGACACATGCATGAATATGCACAAGATGCAATGACGTATGCTCGTGCATATGGTCGTCCAAATTTTTTCATCACATTTACATGCAACCCAGCATGGGATGAAATAAAGGAGCTTTTATTAACTGGACAATCACCATCAGATCGTCATGATATTTCTGCACGTGTATTTAAACAAAAATTAAAATCTTTAATAGATTTTATTGTCAAACACCATGTATTTGGAGAGACGCGCTGTTGGATGTATTCCATTGAATGGCAAAAAAGAGGTTTACCACATGCGCATATTTTAATATGGATGATGTAAAAGATAACACCAAACAGAATTGATGAAATCATCTCTTCAGAAATGCCAGACATTGAAATTGATAAAGACTTGCACGATATTGTCTCAAAAAATATGATTCATGGTCCATGTGGCTCACTAAATAATAATTCACCATGCATGTCAGATGGAAAGTGCACAAAGCGGTATCCTAGAGACTTACTTGCTGAAACTATTACAGGCAATGATGGATATCCACTCTATCGACGACGATCTACCGAACATGGTGGAAAATCCATTAAACTAAAAGTACTCAACAATACTATTGATGTTGATAATCGTTGGGTAGTACCATATTCTCCATTACTACTAAAAACGTATAACGCACACATAAATGTTGAGTACTGCAATTCAGTGAAAGCTATAAAATATATTTGCAAATATGTGAACAAAGGAAGCGATATGGCAGTGTATGCAGTGGAAAATACAACTGCTTCTAACGATGAAGTCACCCAATATCAACTGGGACGCTACATAAGTAGCAATGAGGCTGTATGGCGTATTTTATATTTTTCCATTCATGAGCGATATCCAACGGTTGTTCAATTAGCAGTACATCTTCAAAGTGGACAGCGTGTGTATTTTACATCAGAAAAATGTACGTGCAAGAGCAATGTCCCCACCGCCAACAACATTAACTGAATTTTTCACATTATGTAGAAATGATACCTTTGCAAGGACACTACTGTACTCTGAAGTACCAACTTATTTTACTTGGAATACATCAACAAGAAAATTTCAGCGTCGTAAACAAGGTAGAGCAGTACAATGACATCTAAATTTATATTCCACAGATGCATTGGGTCGTCTGTACACTGTACATCCAAATAACGCAGAATGCTTTTACCTAAGATTATTATTAATCAATGTTCGTGGACCAACATCTTTCCAAGAATTAAAAACAGTCAATGGCCATGTGTGTGCTACATTTCGTGAGGCTTGCCAGAAATTAAGTCTCTTAGAAAACGATGCTCATTAGGATATTTCACTCGCTGATGCTTCTAATACAGCACAACCACAGTAGATACGTACACTATTTTCCATCATACTAACTACATGTTTTCCGGCTAATCCAAAGGATCTTTGGGAAAAATATAAAGACTATATGAGTGAAGACATTTTACATCGCATGCGTAGCAGAAATGCTAATCCCAACATTCAATTTACATCAAATATATACAATGAAGCATTGATTTTATTTGAGAATGTATGTTTGACAATAGCCAACAAATCACTGACAGAATTGGGAATGATTGCTCCAAATAGATCTGGTAATGACATTTTCGATCGTGATATACAACGAGAAACGCACTTCGATATTAATGAATTACAAACATTTGTTCGAATTAATCTGCCGAAATTGATATTAGAACAACGAACAGCATATGACACAATTATAAATGCAATATCTAACAAGAGTTGTGGTTTATATTTCTTAGATGCACCTGGAGGCATTGGCAAAACTCTTCTTATTTCAATTATTCTGGCAACTATAAGATCACAAAATAATATTGCACTTTCTATTGCATCATCTGGTATTGCAGCAACTCTTTTGGACGGTGGTCGAACAGCACATTCAGCATTGAAATCGCCATTAAATATGCAGGTAATTGAAACTCCAACATGTAATATTAGCAAAGATTCTGGGATGGGAAAAGTCCTAAGATCATGTCAGCTTATAATATGGGATGAATGCACCATGGCACACAAGAAATCATTGGAAGCACTCAATCGCACATTAAAAGATTTGAGAGGAGATGAGCAGCTCTTTGGTGGTGCACTCATTTTCCTAGCTGGTGATTTTCGACAAACTCTACCAGTTATACCACGTTAAACACCTGCAGATGAATTGAATGCATGTCTCAAATCATCAGTGTTATGGCGGTATGTGGAGAAAATATCTTTAAAGACCAATATGCGTGTTCAATTACAACAAGATGAATCTTCTGAACGATTTGCAAAACAATTGTTAAATATTGGGAATGGTAAAATGGAAATGGACGAATCCACACACTGTATTACATTACCAGAAAACTTTTGTCACATTGTAAAATCCACTGATGAATTGATTGCCAAAGTTTTCCCAAATTTATCGCAGAATTATAAAAATAATCAATGGGTTAGTGAGCGTGCTATATTGGCAGCCAAAAACATTGATGTGAATTTAATAAACTGCACAATTCAAAATGAAATACCTGATGAAGAAACAACATATAAATCCATAGATACTGTTGTCAATCACGATGAATCAGTTAATTATTCAATAGAATTTTTAAATTCATTGGATCTTCCAGGAATGCCACCGCATATTTTATTTTTGAAAGTTGGTTCCCCAATCATCCTTCTACGAAATATAAATCCACCGCGACTATGCAATAAGACTAGGCTATCAGTAAAAAAATTAATGAATAACATAATTAAGGCAACCATTTTAAATGGAAAACACCAAGGGGAACATGTACTACTACCACGCATTCCCATGATACCAACGGATACTCCATTTGAATTCAAACGTCTACAGTTTCCTGTACGACTAGCCTTTGCAATGATCATTAACAAAGCACAGGGACAATCATTGCAAGTATGTGGATTAAATTTGATAAATCCATGCTTCTCACATGGACAGCTGTACGTTGGATGTTCACGAGTTGGAAAACCATCAAATTTATTTGTTCTTGCACCAGATAGGAAAACAAAAAATGTTGTATATTTACAAGCACTACTAAGATAAAGTTCACCATCAATCATCAAATATCATTTATTTCATGATGATATTTAATAATTACAAAATTATTGTTCAGTTGAAATTCGTTTGCAATATTGTTTAATATCACAAGTGAAGAAGCATGTTTATTCTACCATCAACTATGTATATCTATGTTTTGTACATATGTTATATTCAAATGACATATATGTAGGGATAATTTTATTGTTAATTTTCATTTTGATGTATTGTATACATTTGATCATCAATAAATTATGTTTGAGGTATCAAAACTGCCTTTTTGTTCAAACACAGCAACGTGTGAACGGGTACAGCTAGTATATATATATATAGGCTGACTATCTTGTTTGTCAGACCCGAGTGATTACATATTTGAGTTCTCTAGTTCTGTTTTATAGTATGCAGACTCATGGCTTAGAAATATTTTTGGAGAGCTCCACAGTTTCTGATGAGAACATAATTAAGGTATGTTTTGGTTCAATTGTAATAAATTGTTAAACACCCTATAAATTTTCAAAGAATTTAAGAGTGGGACGGATCCTTATTGACAAGTCTCAGGTACATCTAAATACATATTTGAAAAAGAGCACTTTATTTTTCACGTTATCAGGAAGGATTCGAAATTTTCGCCGTTTGACTTCATCTGGACGTACAGTTATAGTCAATAACAACTTTCATTAGTCGATGTTAAAAATATACGCCACGATGACACCATTTTCAACAAGCAAAATTTCCTCACACCGCCAGATTATAACCTATAAAATTAATTTTCCCAGTCTTTCAAGCATATAAAATGCAGCAAAGGATTTGTTTTTCAACGTGAAATTCTGAGATTTTAAAGAATCGGTAAGTTTAAAAGATCCACATCGCCCCTTAAAAGATGATAAGGCGAGTTAAGATAAAACTAATAAAATTCGTTTTATTCTAACTGGCACTTGATATATATTTTATCTGTAAATTGTGATGACAACACACAGGTTGTGGTGGAAAGTAATTCTTTTCTATAACATCCCGTTTTGTGTCGTATGTTCGTTGACAAAGATACTTTTTTACATATTCTTCTTGTATCTCAAAACAAAATTCAGTTATCTCTCCATTATTCGTCTCTTGTTAGATGATTAAATACAAGCTAAAATTTATTCAGCTATTTCAAGTGAGCTGAATCTGAAGCTTTAAACTGATAACCTGCTAGAATATTTCTATCTGTTGTTGTTACTAATACGGAGACTTTTTAATAGATACATTTGCCCTAATATTTTTTATCAGTGGAATTACTTAAGGCTGCTGTGTACTAACCCTATTGGATTCGCTCACCTCAATGTTAACTTATGGAGAAATTTGTCCAAGGATTGCTGACTTGGATTTAAAGATTTTTTTTTTGTTTTTTAAATTGTGATCTGTAATAGAGAAAGAAATTTTACACCTTGGTGCATTTTTTGTTTAAAAAATGCAAATAATATTTTAAATTTAAAGTCTTTGGTGGGAAAATTTGGTATAGTGTGTTTCAAATGCTCATCAATTCCTTTGGTGGACGAAATTTATAAAATGAATCCTGATTAAAGGTGCAGAAAAGTTCAGACTATCTGAAAATACCATTTTTATTGGATTATCAGCGTTTATGTAGCTGAAAATAGTAGACACATTTTCTCCATAGGTAAACATTGAAGTCCAATAGGGTTTGCACATAGCAGCCTTTTAAAGTTTCTAAACCTAAATACATCTGCCCCTCAAATTTGAGGATCTTTTACTTTGATAACTCTGGCGTTAAGAAGCATTGCTCATCTAAAGTTCATTGTATAGTTAAATTATAGCTTCGGGGCGAGACCATTAGTAGTCTCTTAAATAGTTTTCCCAACGTCCGTTTTATCTATTAACTAACACAATTTTTGATTAGAACAATTAATATTTTTCTCCATGATTATAAAGCGATACGTTAGCGATATCTAGGTACCTTTAGCTACCAAACCTCATGTGAAAATACAACGCTATAGATGAGAAATGTTTGTCTGTGTGTAATAATTATTGTTTATAAATTCTAATACGTTAAATGCCCGGTTAAAAATAAATAAATAATAAAAAACTTTATTTGCATCAGTTATTTGTCAGTTCCATAACATTTTGAATTAATCATACAGAAGTAATCGCTATTTCTTAATTGTATCTTTTATATATCACTTAGTCCTAATTAGTATTCTAATGCCTTACTAAATCAAATTACAAATTGCAGTGTAATATAAAACCTTCCAACAAGAAAAATTAAAAAACATACTTTTTAACTCTACAATTACCGACAATTAAGATATACTTGTTTCTACTAACGTCTGAAACCAGTCATTTTCAATGCCTTGATAAGTTGTAGCGTTAAATGTTTTTGCTGAAGAGATAAGCAGCAACGTTTTGACATTCACAATCTTCGTGACATTTTATACTTTTTGCAACTCAACAAAACCGCCTGACTTCCCGCCTCGTCATTTTATAAAATTTGAACACAGTTCCTCAGATTATTTTCACTCAAGAGCATGTGACCACCTAAACGGAATTCAATGGTTGATATTGAATATCGTTTGTCGAAACGCCGATTCCATCAGAGATATTCAATTACAGTTCCAGAAACCTCATTTTCAGTACCGAGGAAATGATTTATTTACACGCCCAATTGGATGGCGCTGCTAGAGAATTAATGTTTTCTAAAATTGCATTCTACTATTCGGAATAAGCGAGGATGACACAGCTAGGAAGCAAATTGTATCGGCTCAAAATTATTAAGTTTTCCGACAATTTTTGGAAATACTTTTTAATATTAGTTCCCATAAAAATGTGGAACATTACCTTGTTTAATTTACTACGTTATTTAATTACATATTTTAGTGATTGGGTAACATTACGTTACCCAAAGAAACGTAATGTTACCCAAGTAATGTTACCAACGTAATGTTGGTCAACGTAATGTTAACAACGAAATATTATCCAAGATATGTTAACAACATAATGTTACCCAACCACTTGGGTAACATTTCGTTACCTAAGTGGTTGGGTAACAGTACGTTACCTAAGTGGACACTGAAATTTTTGATAAAGATATTAAGGTAGAGTGGATTGAAGTATTCTCCATATACTGGCTAAAAATATAAAAAAGAGACAATGCATTGATAAGCGAATGACACAGCGAGAAGCAAATTGTATCGGCTCAAAATTATTAAAATTTCTGATAATTTTTGGAAAATACTTTTTAATATTAGATCCCATAAAAATGCGGAACATTACTTTGTTTAATTTATTACGTTATTTAATTACATATTTTAGTGATTGGGTAACATTACGTTACCCAAAGAAACGTAATGTTACCCAAGTAATGTTACCAACGTAATGTTACCAACGAAATGTTACCAAAGTTATGTTAACAACATAATGTTACCCAACCTCTTGGGTAACATTGCGTTACCTAAGTGGACACTGAAATTTTTGATAGAGATATTAAGGTAGAGCGGATTGAAATATTCTCCATATACTGGCAAAAAATATAAAAAAGAGACAATGCATTGATCTTATATTCATGTAAATATTTAGTATATTTATCTAATAAAACTGGTAATAACTCAACATTAGATGCCCAAGTAGTAAGTATCTGAGTTGTAAATCTGAAGCTATGTTTCAGTTTGTAAAAAAACTTTTAAGGATGCATACTGAAGCAAAGAAGCCTTGAATGACCTAACTTATCATCAGTGTCAAGCAAATTATAAATGCAGAACACGTGCGCACTAAATTCAAGGCATCCGATAGGTGTGGTTGCATTGGTAGTTTGCAATATGAGGAAATAAATGAGCTTATCCGTCATATTGTTTTCAGGGAATTATGGCATTATCCTATATGTTTACGCCTATTTCTTCGAAGAGTTATGGTAATTAATATTTCAAGGAGCAGTATGATAAATGCTATTGAAGAGACAGAATTACAACTTCATGGAATACGACCTTCCTCCAACTTTGTCAAGAAATGAGGTACAAACTGTCAGATGCTCTCGAGTTCATATGATAGAGTGTTGTTTTATTTTAATGAATTCCAATACTACACAATGAAATTTTCTTGCAATTGGCTGCACTCAGGAAATTATTGTTTTTCCCAGTTTTAAAGAAATTTTTCCTCACAGTTTTTACAGAAATATACAGAACAGCGACCAGGAGATTAAAGTATTTAGCTGAATAAGAGATTAGCAGTTTATTGGTGCTCAGTCGAACAGTGGTGAAAATAGGTCGCATACAAATCTCGCTAACAGATTCTAAAAGAGCCCTATAAAGCCTGGACTTGGAGATTATAGTTTGTATTGTAGTTGTATAGATAAATTGAGCATTAAATCTTAATGTATTATAGTTACTCCTTGTCCCGATGTTGCTTTGTAAAATATGCTAATTCGCTATCCAAATTGTTAAAAAATAACTACTCTATATTCACTCGTTATATATAATGCATATATTATCTTTGTATATTTATCTGTACCGTTAGGTATATAGTACTTAAATTTTAACTTCACTAATTTGAATCTACAAATTACGTTTTTTTATTTCTATGCGCTAAATGTATTTGTCGAAGATTATAAACTTCGACAAATACATTTAGCAATGAATGCATCTAACGTATGACTGTAAATAATTATTTACAGTCATACGTTAGATGCATTCATTGTTCTCTTTGGAGTAGGTTAGAAGTTAATTTCTTTTGTTATGTTTTCTAAATTTAGATATTCATTTTAGTGAACCCTTCAAAAAACTTATTTGGTTTTTTAATGGGTATAGAATGTATAATGGTAAAATGTATGTCTTGCAGGGCCGCCCAGAGACTTTACGGGGCCTGGGACAAACTTCTGTTGGGGGCCCCAAGAAATCTGATTAATCGAACAATTTATTTTTATTTTATTTATTTTTTTTTTTTTGGGGGGGGGCCCTTTTTTCAGGAGATTATTTTGAATTTTGAAGCACGGTACAAGTTTCAAAATTTTCTTTCGGAGGAAATCTAATAAATAATTTTTAAAAAAAATTTTGGGGCTCCTCCGGCAGTTGGGGGCCAGGGGCAAAGTGTCCCATTTGCTGGCAAAGTGGCAGCTGGAAGCTGGGGCAAAGTGCCCCCCCCCCCCTCTGGGCGGCCCTGATGTCTTGATGGGTAATATGTATGAATTGATGCTGCGGGTGACAACTTATTTGTGTACTCTAATTGTAAATTCTATTAACTGATTTCTTTAAAAACTTTACTGAAGAAACATTACGCATATATATTACTCTTTTAACGACATAAAATACGCACTGTGATCATCAAAATTCAACCTCATTCAGTTTTCATCTTGCGAATCCTTGAACTAGACATTACTCCATTCCTTTTCTCAGCCATGGTAAAATAAGGTTTCCTTGAACGCACATTTTATCACGCAGTTCTCATACGTCACCAGCTAACACCACTGAAAACAATTACCCTTTAAATGAAATGATGCCAAGAGAGAGTAGACAAATTGACGCTCCGACAATCGACCTTCCGCGAGGTTGTTGTGCATTACTTCCTGGTTCTTTGGCTACTACCTAAGTCTGTCGCCTTATGATTAGACCACTCATTAAAGAGGAGGCTCTATTTGCGATTTTTATGGCCTTTTGAGAAAGAAATAAGAACGAGAGTGTTCTTTAAATTATAAATTAATGCCCCTCGAGAGAGTTGTTAACGGCAGCGTAGGAAGACAATGTTTGCACACGTTGTGATGTTTTGAGTGTCTGTTTTATTTCTATGAAGTAATTGGGGTCAAAGTATTCCCTATTAAAAGTCAGACAAATTGTGCATTATGTGTGGCTGTGATGGCATCAACTATTGATAAGATATAAAAATTAGATAGCATTTTTTATAAAGTTCAATGACGTCAAAATGCCGTAATGTGGTAAGACGTTAGATAAAGAAAATTTTGTTTAAATGACTTTAAAACACATTTTAACCATATTTTGAAATGAAATATCTTTTCTAATAATTTGCAACAAAACTTTGTCTTTTCATAGCACGATCAGGGTCAAAAATCAAGCGTAAATTACTTTAACTATCTTTGTTACATAGCGTAAGTTTGTCGACATGTCACTACTGAAATTAGTAATCCCATCTTACAACCATGGACAATTAAGAAATTTGCTTGAAAAAAAATTTGCTTATAAAAAAAATTGAGCATGGATTCTTGACGTTGCTGTTGTATTATGAGTTCATATACATCAGTAATTGACATGAATTTCCAAAACACGATAAGTACTACTCCAGGATTTACAAAATTATCTAAGAATAAGAAACCATAGTGCCATTATACATCTACAATTACAAAACTTAAGCCCACTTAAAAATCTCAAAATAACCGTAAAGGGTTAAAACTATTTTTAAACATACTCTAGCTTTAATGATCTATAAAAATATGGGCAAAATTCAACATGTTGCTCAATATAGCAATTGTAGTAAATATCGTCTTGGTCACAGAGAAACTACTGAAATATACACTTAAAGTGATGATTTTTTCCAGCTTCTTTTTAAAGACTTTTCAAAACCAGCCTGAGCAGATATTTTTTGTTTGTTTGGTTCGTTTTTGGGACATCCAAAAAACAATCCACATGGCGCTACGTCAGATCTATTAGTCATCCACAGTTGACGCATTATGGTAAGCAGTTTTAGATCCTTGAGGAATTTTGATGCATTCCTGGGTATTTGAGAAGTTGAGGAATAGTGGCAGAAAACGCCATCATCTTGATACTTTATTTTGAGTAGATCATCTTCAAAAATGAAGATATGATTTGCAGAATGTTGGAATTTAGATGTAATCCTGAGAGATAAATTCACAAGCCTAATTAGTTGTTATGATTTAACATATCATATCTTTGCGAAGAACCTCACAGAGAGGTACCATTTTTTTGGTTAAACGACACTGCTGCTAAATTAAGGATACTGAGGTTTTTTCACGTCACTTTTGTCTAAAGGGTGTGTTTCTTTTATAGCTAATGATCTTCTGAAAAACATTAAGATCTTTTATTAGCCATACTTGTCTGTGTTGGCGTATTTGATTTTAATGTCTTTTTTGTTGAGCTGCTGCTGATGGATTTCGTCAACTTTCTTCTGCGACGTCTCTTTTTCTGGATTCATTTTTTTTTGTCCAAGTTTTACAATTTAAATTCGACTACCGTAGCTCAGAGCCCTCTCTGAACTCATAGAGGGACTTTCCCTTCCACGGATTTAACGTGCCCATATCCAACCTCGACATGCATCGGCTATCTTTACTTTTCTTAATCATTACAGCTGTGGTTGTGTACCTTTTTGTCTGATTCGAGTCGCTTCTCGTTGGGTAATTGAAGAAAAGTGAGAAAAAAAAGGCACATCTCATTTTGCTTTACATCTGGAAGAAAAAGAAGTGGCAGCACCTGTAAGTACCGTCCAAAATGTACGCAGGTAAGACGGCAAGTTTCGAGGATTGTTGATTACGAAGAAATCCATCAGGGGGAGGAATAGGAAGTAGCGTTTGACCTTTCACATAAAATACCAGAACGAAGGTTCCGAGTTCTGCAGATGTCATCTCTTTCAGACGAGAGTAAATTAAACATTGTGAGGCCGAGCAACAGACGAATGATTTTGAGGAGAGAAACATAGTCCTCGCATCCCGCAGTGAAACGTAGAGAAATTCTGCACACTTGTACTGTGAGTGTATCTTGAGTCGGCGGTTTAGTCTATGTAACTAATAAAACTATGTATTTATAGATCTAATATACATACATTTAACAAATAATTTCTCTGCCAGAAGGCCGAAATCGGACCATCATCGTCATTACGTTTCTATGTAGATGCGTCGTGATTACGTTTAATGCTTCCTAAGACGCAGCATGGCTATACATATTAAGTTAATACATGGTTACAGTAAATACCATATAACTCCTCTAAATTTATTGCTTGGTTCCCGACATCAATCCAAATGAAAAATTAAAGGAAGTTCCTGATGAGAATCATTGGGAGAGAAATTCCAATGCAGACGAACCTAACAGGCACTCCTCAGCGAGAATGGAAAACTTGATCGTTGACATAAAAAAATCCTCGAATCTATACAGCGAAGTTTTCAGGTTATTATTCAGACAAAAGAATGTCCTATGGTGTATTAATTACAAGAATAATGGTGTAAAGGGTTCTCCATGAAAGCTGCTAACACTCTAAATCTATATTCACAAATTACTTTCCTGTTATTTCTTTTTCTTATGTAGAATCATGGAAATACATATTTCCAATTCCTTTTTGCGAACGAATGGAAAAAGTTTGAAAGCTGGCCGACAACATAAAGCATATGGTTAGTGAGCATAAAGCAGCGAGAAACCGCGACATACTGTCTCTTGTTTCATTGCTTTTCCGAATAATAACTGTGCAGCATATTGAGAGATTAAAATGTTTTTTTTAAATTATGCATTTGTTATAAGATATCAATAGTCTTTTAAATTACTTGACTTTTTAATTACTTTGACCACTCCTCAAAACGGCCATTTTTTTCGGAACCATGAATGCCCACCTAGAGAAACTCAACCCTATTCCACGATCACCCCTCAAAATGGCCACTTTTTTCGGAACCATTACTGGCTTCCATAGAGAAATTCACCCCTCAAAACGGCCATTTTTTCAGAACCATGACTGGTCGCCTAAGAGAAGTTTCTCTGTATATTGCATTTTAAAGACAGATGATGTAACTGATAGCTACTAGTATAATTTAATATAGTTAAATGGTGTAAAAATATTTCTTATTAAAAGAAAAATGTTGTTTACTTTTTAGTATTTATTCTTCTGTTTATCAATCAGAGATTTATCCTTTTACACCTTGAAGGAATCTGGTGAATTCAACACAGTTTGAAAGTTCGAAAATTGAATAGTCAAATGAGTAGCATATTTTGCTAGAAAAAAAAACTTATCTTCATTTCATCTCATGCATAGTCATTTGTTAGCATCGTCTTATCCACACTGTAATTAATTCTTGTAATTCTTATCTCATGCGTCCTTTCGGATCGTGAGGTGAACATCAATTCATTTGCGCTGCTAACAATATGAGACCTTTAGGAGTTGGATCCATTCATAATGCCCAATAGTATAAGTCTTTTGTTGTAGGAGAGTTCTGTTAATCTCGGACTTGGTGTATGGGTGCTTGCTTATCTGTGTTTTATCACGTTACGCTTTCAGGATGATAAATTAATTTTAAATATATTACGCTCGGGTCAAACAACACGAAATCTGGCTTCAGGCTGTCAGCTGTAACTTACTGATAGACTTAAAGATATGGCTCAGGTGTATACTCGAATATAGGAACAATGTATTCAATCTATTTTAAGACTGAACTCTTCCGCGGAGGAATGATTAATTATATGGAAAGATTAGTGAAGGAAAGGTAAATTTGTTGACATTCCTTGTGAAGATCTCGCAGGAATTAGAGGAGAAACAACGATAGTAAATGGTTAACTATATTCTAGAGATATATGGAATTTTCATAAGAAATGGTATATGTAAAAGAAGTTTCTTTTTGATAAAGGTGTAATACATAAATAATTTTCTTCTTTTTTTTCTACGTAGGATATAAGGAAGTCTCGAAATCTGCAAATGAAGAAATAATTCAAGAGCTTAAATGAAAGCTATTAAAGTAAATTACCGTATTTTTCTGACCATAAGACGCACCTTTGTACATAAAAAATTGACTTAATTAGGGTGCTTCTTATGGTCCGAAGGTAAAATTAAAATAAAATGAATATTTATTATATATAATATATGTATTATTTCTATGCTGCCTGGTATAAAGGTCTTAATTCAAAAACAGGGATTTAAATATACCAAAGTTATAGGCTTTTATACCAATCGCAGAAATATAATTTCGACTTGAGTCTTTTGTACAAAGAAATGTACTTTTGTATACAAAATTGATAGACTTAAGCCTTTTATACAAATCAAAACATTTTTATTACCATTTTTTTATTAACTCACTTTCTTGTTTGTTTGTGCGTGTGTGTTTGTCCGGTACAAATCTTGCAATCGATTTTTAACTAACTTCCCGACTAGCTAGACATTTGAAACTTTTAGAATAGCTCAGAACACGATGGCAATGCATTATTTTAATACTTTTAGCCAACTTTAAGCAGATTTGAATTCTTTTTCAGTTAATTTTGTTTTGTAGACTGGTGCAGCCATCTATCGACCGGGACGGGAATGAAAAGTTGAACGCAAGTTAACTTCCAGTTAACTTCATTTTCTTTCAAGTTGATGGGATAATTCATCAAAAAATTTTAAAAAGTATTTATTAATACATAGAATTGTCAAGTTTATATGATTCAACAGAAAATTTAAAAACATGGTATACAAAAAGTTCTTTTTATCTTGTAACTATTTATTATCAATACTAACAAATATCTAAAAATCACTTTTTTGGACTTAAGCCCTTCATACATAGCACCATAGATTTATTATATTCATTATATATATATACAGTTGGCTCTCTGTTTAACGACGCTCTACTTAACGACGATCTCTATTTAAAGACGATATTTCCCAGTCCCGGCCCCTCCCACGTTATGGGAAATGTTACTTTTTCACAAATTCTGTTTAAGGACGATCTCTGCTTAAGGACGATTTTTCACGGTCCCTTGAAAGTCGTTAAACAGAGAACCAACTGTATATATATATACAATATATAGTCTTTATTAAGAGAGAAATTGTAAATATCTTTATATAGCAAAAAAAAAAAAAAAAAAATTCGCTTCTAAAAATCCTCCCATAAATTTGAGGTGCGTGTTATCGTCCCGTGCGTTTTATTGTCCGAAATATGCGGGGTACTTCGAATTTTCTTTCGAATTGTGTATGGTAGGGATGTCGGTCTACAAGTCGATTACATAATAATTTTTGGTCGATCGTCAGTAATATATTCGTTTATTTTTCTCCTCATAACTAAGTCCGACGTGGGGAGTAAGTAAACCAACTTTGTGGAAAGATCTTAAGTTTTCTCTCTTACGCATGTTATCGGTAGAAGTAAAGTTTTGATAATGTAGGGATGAAAAAAGAGGTTTTTTCTGTGAATGATTTTTAGATATTAACATTAAATATAATCACAATGATAGAATTCGCTTCTTCCAAATATAGTTCATTTAAAGGAGCAGTTTATGTGTCTGATTTTATAAGAACTTGTAAGATGTCGAAGTCTTAGTGTCACGCCTATAATTTCTTACTTTTTTCTCTCTGCGAATTTCTCTCCTATCCTGAGTTTTTTTTTTTTTTTTTGAAAAGTAGATTGGGAATCAATTTTTACTTTTGCGAAGTAGAACTCTCTCCCAAGGTATTTGGGTTCACGCATTTGTTACTTATTTCGTAGACATATCAAAAGAAAAAAAATGATTTAGATTTATAATTTCAGTTAATTTGAATTATTTTTTTCTAAACAATTGTGTATCTGGAATAATTCTGGAAATATTTTAGAGAAATTGTCTTAATCAGTGATATTCAATTCATCTAAGCATATGTTAAATGACACAAAGTGGTCATGAGCCCTGTGATGAGGTCTTTCATACAACACAATCTTTTTAAACTTTGATTATAGATCCATTTAATTGCAAAACATGTCAATAAGTTAAAATAAAATTTGGCAAGTTCCGTTTAGGATATGTTTATTATGCTACAATATGAGAATTTCTCAATATTGTATTAAGCTATAGTATAAGAATTTCTCAATATTTTATTTCATACTAACCATCTATGATCATTTGTTATCAGGGAGAAATATTTATCCAGCATTATTAAGAAAAGTCCATAAGTGTATTGAGTTTCCTTTAGTACGACTAACCTTTGTGCTGTGAGCGAATTGCTGCATATAATAAACGCACTTAACGACAATTGATTGTGAACACAGCTTGAGAAGAAATATGTCAAATAACATGGAATAGATAAAGTGCAATACTTAAACCTTCGAGTGAAAATAAAATGTAACACACTTATAAATATACTTAAATATACATTTATAAAATTATTAATTTTGCCTGGCAGTTTATGGAAAGGGAATATTGTGGTGTTAAGATAATAAAAAAGGCCGTTTGTTATATGATAGATCCCTTTTCATTATAAAATGCAGTTTATTATTGTAACAGATTAATTTCTTAGATAAAAATTATTGCTGAAAATACAGAGCCTGCGAACTTTCAAAATTTTGAACTTGGCCTCAAAAGCTGCTATTTAAGGCTGTGTACTAACCCTATTGGATTCGTCCCTCTCAATATTAACCTATGGAGAAAATTTGTCTACTAATTACAGATACACAAATGCTGATAATCCAATAAAAATGGTATTTTAAGATAGTCAGAACTACAATAAGCATGGTCCAGGATCCACCCTCATTATGTGCTCCTAGGCAAGGCATAGCGGTCTCTCAGCGTACATCTAGGTGTACAAGCGTGTTTTAGATTAAAGAATATTTGCTTCTTTCTTAAAATTTATACCTTAATTTCAAAGGAGAGTAATTATGTAAAATGTTGTGAAATGTTGTCAGATATTAAAGTATTCAAGAGGATACCACTATGACTATTTCTACATATTTCCTGTTACTTTCGATATCAACGACATTCATCCTTAAAGCTGCTGTGTACTAACCCTACTGGATTTATTCACCTCAGTATTAACCTATGGATAAAATTTGTCTACTATTTACAGATACACAAATGCTGATAATCCAATAAAAATGGTATTTTCAGATAGACAGATCTTTTCTGCACCTTGAAACAGGATTCATTTTATAAATTTCGTCTACCAAAGGAATTTATGAGCGTTTAAAACACTCTATACCAGATTTTCAACTGAATAATTTAAATTTTAAAATATTATTTGCATTTTATTTTAAAAGCGAAAAATACCCCAAGGTGTACAATTTCTGTTTCTATTATGGAGTACAATTAAAAAAAAAATTAAATCCAAGTCGGCAATCGTTGGGCAAATTATCTCCATAGGTTAACATTAATGTGAGTGAATCCAATAGGGTTAGTACACAGCAGCCTTAATGGCCGTTCATAACTCAGCATTTTTATTATTTATTTATGAGCTAAAATTTGATTTCAATTTAATAAACAGAAAATATTTGGAAAGTTTTTTTTAATAGCAATGTTCCATCTCAGAAATTTTTTTCTTACCCCTTAACATATGAAGACATTTAAAATTTACTCAAAAAAATAACTTTCAAGAGAACGATTTAAAACTAATATTTCACACTCCTGAAAGTTTTTAGGGCCCGAGACCTAAGATCTTTTATTGAAGGAATTTTTTTCCCTGTAGCCTCACCCCCTCCCGTAAAAAAATGCTTGTATAAAAGATCCTTTAGTAGTTTTAACAGCCGATTCTAGAACTGGATTATGCGTGCTTTTGTAACTCGCGAAGTTCCCCTCAATGCCGATTGTAAACGGTGCAAACAACTTCCGCGTCCGCCATCTTTCTCTTCATAAATAGGATATTTCATATATTTTTTGCAAGGGGGTGCCTATCCTTTCAGTGCATTGTTGCGCTGCATGAATGGGGACTTTTCTGATGCTTTTGTGCGTGCCCGAGAATCTCTTTTACGGTTTTATTTATGAAGTGGTTATTGATTGTAAAAAGAAATATTTATCCTTTGTGCTTTTCAGCTCGTGTCGCTGGATGGGGGATCTGCAATGAATTCCGAGTTCAATAATAAAATATTAAAAAGTTTTGAGGAGTAGAAGGTATGATTTCGAGTGATAAAACACTTTTGGATATTTCTTTTTTTAAAAGAACCTGATATATGCTTCAGATACAATATCCGATATTCACTCAATTTATATTTTTAGTTAAAAAAAATAGACATTGCAAATATTGATTACAATTTTTCTAAGCTTTGGTATCCATTTTTTTTTTCTCGTTTTAAAATCTTATTCAAAAGGTCAAGTGACGCAATTTCGACCCAGATAACTGAATGGGATAAGAGAAAAATATTATTCTTTAATATATTTATTTTATCGGTTAATATAAAACCTTGTCAATTTGAATGGAATCAAAGTTTCGGGTTGTATATGTTTTCCGTTGTCTAATGTCTATCAGTTTATCGACTGAATGGTCGAAATGAACTGATAGCCAATGGGAAACAAGGGATCAAGGAAAATAGAATAAAATCATTCATTTTATTATAGCCTTATCGAGTATTGTCAGACTATAACTGCTATGCCAGACTCTAGCTGTTACGGAATTCTAAGATTTGATTGCAATCACCACTTGAAGGAGCTGCCACTGAAATTTCCCCACCCGAAAACGTTCAGATTTACAACTGATAAAGAACGATCGATCAAGCAGGTCGTAAAAAAAAAAAGTTGAATGTCTGAAAACCTAAAATTATGAAGGCCAACGGGGCCTAAATCAACATAAGCAGTAAATTTGTAGAAGCTGTTAAATTTTAATAGACAGTTTATTGTGAAATAATTTAAATTACAAGCATCAGTTTATGAAAGAAAAGTACAATTTTATGTGGAATAGTGTAATCAATAACAGCTGTGCTTGCAAAAAATGTCATATCAAAATGTTTTATGTTGTTAAATTAAATACTCATTGCATGTACCCGCAATATTTTAATAGTTCAATTATTTTAGGAGTTAGATAATATTATAACAAAATAAGGATTTTACCTATGATTTGGAGATTATTAATTTTATATAATTAAAAAACAGGTCTCTTTGCCCTCAGTTGTGTTATGTCATAATAAAATGTTTATATTATATTAACACATGCACAAATACAATTTTAACTTCTTGTTAATATCACTAGACTTGCTGATTACAATGAAAATTACCATTTTATACATTCAACAGCTACTAGTAAGAAAAAATATGAAAATGCTGCAGTAAATATTTCGCACCTCTGCTAGAAGAGTGTTACATCTCAAAACAGCCATATTTTCAGGAAGAGCTATTTCATTTCTTCTTTAGTTCTTCCTGAAAATACGGCTATTTTGAAATGTAACACTCCTCTAGCGGAGCTGAGATTTCACCAATTCTTAATACTTTTCCCCATAATATACACTTAACTAGAATTGCATTGTTTTTAAAAAGAATAAATTCATTTTTTAATACTAACCTTCTTACAAACAACATAAGGATATTTTACTGAACATTAACTACTTTTTGCTTTCCTCAAATATCTTACCCTCTCTACACATTTAATTTTTTATCAAAAGTTTCAGTTACCAATTTTTTTTGTTTTTGTTTTTGTTTTTTGAAGATTGAGCTCTTAAACCAATTACTGTGCCTATTAGAGGAAAAAAAGGAGGTTGAATTCTATAATCTCCATCAAACAAGCTCTGTTTGCAATCCTTAATGCATATAGGTTATTGTTTGCTATCTGCCTTCTTACGTCAAACAGCTGCACATTTCAATGTAATCCCTCCAAAGACACATCTGGATCTTTTGCTTCCAAAAAAGCCCTCTGTATTTATTTTTTTTAAAATCTCATTGCCAAGAAACTGCACGATGCTTTGCAAGATGATTTTTTTTGGGGGGGAAAAATGCTCTTATGGAGACAAAGGTTAAAAAAGGTTTATTCTGGTCTTCCAAGGCACTGCAAAGAGGAATGAACCCCTGTTTAGATTGTCTCTTTACGATGCTTTTTTCGGGTAGCGTACGTGAATAGCGCCTCTTGATCCTCTTGAGCAATCTCAGAGGTTCTGTTTTGGAGGTGGGCAAGAAAAAACACTCTGCAAACTCAAAGGGATTTTCCCGCCTTATGTTCCTGACGCCCCCTCATGCATCGTAAAACCTCTTGGCCTTGACAGCAAAAAACTTACTCCACCAGACGTAGTTTTTTTCTTCTTTCTACGATGCGGTTTAATGTGTGCCATTCTTGGAAACGTTTGATTGACACCCGCCTGAAACTTGTGAAGAATTCTACGATTAAAGCCCCCAAAAAGAATATTATGTCTTGAAATCTGTTTGGTAAATAAGTTTTAAGCATTGCTTTTCAAAAAGGGGCATCTCTAACTCATTTTAAGTTCCTTCGAAAGATGAATGAGGAAGAGAATAAGGTTATTTTGGAATCTTGGAATGCTTTTGTGGCATAAATGAAGTCAGATTATTGTCGAAAATCCTAATTTAAGTCTTGTCGAAGCAAAACTGCTTCATTATTTGCGTTTCATCAGTTTACTTCACAAGACCCATGTTAGGACACGGTGCATTTTGCCGAACGTGGGGATATGAAATAACTTATTGGAAGAAAAACTGCATACAGTATGTTTTTCAGTATATATATATTTCAATATATATGTTTCAATATATATATATATATATATATATATATATATATATATATAATATATATATGTATATATATATTATATATATATATATATATATATATATATATATATATATATATATATATATATATATATATATATATATATATATATACATATATATATATACATATATATATATATATATATATATATGTATATATATATTATATATATATATATATATGTTATATATATATATATAAATATATATATATATATATATATATATATATATATATATATATATATATATATATATATATATGTGCGTGTGTGTGTAGCTTGTTACAAGGAGTGCCTAAGTCAATTTTCTCCAAGATGACTTTGTTTGTTTATGACTCTTAAAAAAAATATTGTTTTCAATGTAAGAAGTACCCAAGTCTGTCTGATGCTTTAAAAGTGTCTTTTAAACCATTGTACCGACTTGGGTACTTATTACATATAACTTATTACTTATAATATATATATATATATATATATATATATATATATATATATATATATATATATATATGGGAACGATTGCAACGCAGCGCTAAGGAAACGAGGCGACGACAGTGCCATTCCGCGGAGAGAGGTGTTACTCGTGAGTTGACCCCTGGATGCCGACGCTTACGGTCGTGCGAGAAAAGGACAGACGGCCCTGTAACTGAAGTTTGGGCAAGACGGCCCCTATAACTATATTTGTAATTTGCCAGCGACAGTTGTAAAGACGTTAACTTAATACTCAACTCAACTCTTATTGTACATATTAATTTTTCCTTTTTTATATCTAATCAAGTTTAGATATAGATAACCCTAAAATTTCATGTATTATTGTGAAGTTATTGATGAGTTAAGAATTCTCTCCCCACATATATATATATACAGTGCTAGATTTCTAGAAATAGAGGTGTCGGTACGGTAACCTTTCGGGGTGAGTGGGGGGGGGGTAGTCCAAATTATTGATAAAGAGAGGTACCTAAAGAGAGGTACTGGAACGCCGTTTCGCCTCAAATCTAGCCCTGTATATATATATATATATATATATAACAGTTCCGTAACTGACTGACTGACTGACTGATTGACTGACTGACATGCAACGCATAGACCAAACCGCTAGATCTAAAGGGTTGAAATTTTGCATGGCGATTCTTCTTATAATGTAGGGTTGCACTAAGAAAGATTTTTGAAAAATTCTTCTTAGATTTTGAAAATCAAATTTTTAAGCTGTTTCAGTAACTTTTTTTAAGTTTGTATTTAAAATAATAATTTGAGGGTTATAAAATTCATATCACGAAAAAGATCATAAAAATTTCTTTAAAATGAAATCTTTTTCGAATATTTACCTCCATTTTCTGATTTTTGGTGAATTTTTAAAGATTAATTTTTAGAATTTAATTTATTAAATGCTGATCACGTGATTTCTTTTTCTGATAATTAAATATAATTTATCGTCACGTGCATAACAACGTAATAGACAAATTTTTTTTTCTTTTCTTGCTAATGCGGCAGACGATTGGACATTATCCAAAACAATATTAAAATACAGTAAAAGAAATGGTTCTCAAACTGTACTATATTAACTGTACTATAGTCTTTAGTATTAGATTTAATTTGAATATTTTCTTCTACATTATTTTGTCTATAAAAATATCCGTTACAATTTTTTTACAAATATATATATATATTTTTTTACACCAATTGCATACATTGATCGTTGTATTTATTATATATATATATATATATTTTTTTTTTTGGGGGGGGGGCATTAATTGCATACATTGACCGATGTATTTAATTTGAATGTACTCCGTACCGAAGTGCGGGTTTTCAGCTGGTCTCTCTATATAAAACAGTTCCGTAACTGACTGACTGACTGACAGATAAAGCACATACCAAATCGCTGGTCCTAAAGGGTTGAAATTTTGCATGCCGATTCTTCTTATGGTGTAGGGGTTCACTAAGAAAGATTTTTCATAAATTCTTAGATTTTTTAAAATTAAATTTTTAAGCTGTTTTTGTAACATTCTTTAAAGTTTGCATTTTTAAATGATAATCTGAGAATTATAAAATTTATATCACAAGTAAGATCATAAAAATGCCTTTAAAATGAAATCTTTTTCGAATCTTTATCTTCCTTTTCTGATTTTTGGTGAATTTTTAAAGATTGAATTCTAGAATTTAATTCATTAAATGCTGATCACGTGGTTTCTTTTCATTTTGTTATACTTTAAACTAATTTTGCGTCACGTGCATAACAACGAAATAGACAAAAATATATTTTGTTTTTCTTGCTAATGCGGCAGACGATTGGACACCATCCAAAAAATTATTAAAATATAGTAAAAGATACGTTCCTCAAACTGTATTATATTAACTGTACTATATTCATTAGTATGTACTATTAGATTTAGTTTTAATATTTTCTTCTACATTATTTTGTCTATAAAAATATCCCTTACGATTTTTTTTATAAATATATTATTATTTCTTTTGGCATGAATTGCATACATTGACTATTGTATTTTATTATAAATGTATTTTTTTTTGTGTTTTGGCATTAAATTGCACACATTGATCGTTGTATTTAATTTGAATTTACTCCGTAGCGAAGTACAAGTATTCAGCTAGTATATATATATATATATATATATATATATATATATATATATATATATATATATATATATATATATATATATAACGAGAGAAACAGTATGAGATTTTCCTACTTTTTGTGACGATGCATTCATTCATCTACCTGATTTACTACTACAGAAATATCATATTTAAGCTGTGATCATCGAATCTCGAATAAACCTGCTGATAATTTAATTTTAGTTAATCTGAAATGTATCAGGTGTATTACATTACTGGGATATGTATAATGTCTGTAATGAGGTAGACTGCATAAATTACACTCACATAATTAATGTATTCATGTGACTTTTAGGAATTTTGTGGAATTAGTTTACAAAAACTAATCATAGTTTACAGATATCTTTATATTTGTTATAGGATGTTATGTTTTCTTAGCAAGATTTGTTTTTTGTTAAAGTGATTTAGCAGTCTATGCTTGATTTTTAATTTTTGTTTATTTCTATTGTTTATATTTTACATATTTGTTATAGGATTTTCATAGAGACCTGATAACGAATAAATCTGGAAATTAATCGGTATTGTTTATTATAAATGAGAATCGAATTCTTTCATAAACCTTTATTTCTAATGAAACCAATACTAGTCATAATATTCCGAGTGTTTTATTTACTGCTTTTCGGCATTGATATTCCAACCTTTTTAACGAGCGTATATGTTCAAGCTACGTACGAGCAAGGTATAAAAAATGTTTGCCTTAATCCATTGAATAAGTTTTTTTTAGGGCTAGGTTGTTCTTAGCAGACAGCGTACTTCTAATGAAAGCAATATCTGTCATAGTATTCTGATTGCCTAATTTATCATATTCGGAAAAAAAAACGGGCAACCATTTTAACGAGGAAAATATTAACGAGCGTACATTATCAAGCTACGTACAAGTGATGTATAAAAAAAATAGTTTGAGTGAATACAGTTGAATGTTTTCTTTTCGGGTCAGGTTGTTCTTAGCAGTCTCTGCGATTTAAACACACACCATACTAGACCTACCCTCGAAATTAGAACCTCCGCTGAGTCATAAACAAACCTAGCTTCTGGCTTCCGTTCGATCGTTTTTTTTCTAAACTAAAAAAAATCCACTGATCAGCCACTTAGGTCTGAAACCACCATTCCCCCATGGAGGAAAAAAAAATCGTTTTCAAAATCCTTCAATCATTTGATTGTAACGTGACCGACGGTACCCCTCTTTCCCCTTACCTGGTGGTGGCCAAGACAACCAAACCCCCCAATTAGCCGTGACCCATTTGGCTTCCGTTTATCAACAATCAAAAGAAACAGAGTTTCACAGTTCGGGAACGTCAGGTGACTTGGGATCTGGATGGAGTCCAGACACGCACGCGCTGACTTGAACGGAGCGGAGTTAAATCTGTTCTCCCGCTAACGCTAACTATTTTGGTTGGTTGACATTCAGTCACGGGCTCGGAAGACAGCATTTTCTTTGTTAATGAAGGTGATCTGGAAATAAAATTAGGAGACGTCACTATAGTTTGCTTTCGGTGTTTTGTTATGCACGAATCTTGTGAAATGGCGCTTGGCAGATCTGACAGCATGGGAATTTCGTTAGAACAGTGATTCCATACTTTTTTGTACTTGAGTACCACCTGAGAACTTTGTAGGGTCGTGATGTACCACTGGTCATGTTATAACTTTTTGAAGGGGGTTAAATAAATTCTGTATACACATATGAATAACTTTGCAAAATCTATTTAAGTATAAATTAAACAAAATACACAAAATAAATCTGTTAAAAGGGGAGTGGTCACTTTTAAGTACCTTTAAAAGTATTTTTTTTAGACCTATGTTCGATTATATGTACTACTCATGATTTTTGCTTGATTTACATGAAATTTTTTGAGTAACTGCCTAACATACTGTTTATTATATATATACATATTTCAATGTAATTAAAAAAATAAAATTATTTTTTATGCTAAAAAGTGAATAATTTTTTTAAATCGAACATTTGGCAGTAAACTGCTGTGTGCATTCTGTCAAAATATATTATTAAGGTACAGTAATAATTGTTTACTGTATGTGATTATAATACTTCATGCAACAATATCCACCAACATTATTCTAAAATATATTAAAACATTTTAGTACGTGCTATTTTTAATTAGAAATTTCAAAAATGACTGAGTAAAATCTTATAAAAAATTCTTTAAAAAAATTAAATTATGTTAAGGTTAAAAACTGTTGGTGTATTTTGTTGCCTGAAGTATTGTAATCACATATAGTAAACAATTATTACTGTACCTTAATAATTTATTTTGACAGAATGCACACAGTAGTTGACTGCAAAATGCTCGATTAAAAAAAAATATTCACTTTTTATGCATAAAAAATAATTTTTTTTAAATTACCTTGAAATATTGTATATATATAATAAAAAGTATGTTAGGCAATTACTCAAAATTTTCATGTAAATCAAGCAAAAATCATGAGTAGTACATACAATCGAACATAGGTCTAAAAAAATACTTTAAAGGTACTTAAAAGTGACCACTCCCCTTTTAAAGTAGAAAAAGCGTTGATACGTAATTGTTATTAAAAAATGGCAAATACTTGGGACCCAACACTAAAATGCCCAACCCTAAAATGTCCAACTTGCCCAACACTAAAATGTCTTACTTGCCCAACACTAAAATATCTTTATAAGGAAGCTTGATCTGAAACTTTCTGTTGCTTATGCTTATTTCTTATTAGAGCTTCTATGTCAGGTTCAATAGTGTTTATCTTAAGTCGTTTTCCTAGCTCAGTACCATTGTGCTTATTATTATTGAACCTTCTACGTACTACCTAAAATGCTCTAGCATACTACCAGTGGTGCGCGTACCACCAGTTGGGGACCACACTGCGTTAGAATATTCGCTATGACGCTGAATATTATCGGAGTATTTTAAATGTTGTATGTTATGTAGAACAGAAAATTTAAATAAAATATCCTCTATTAATCCTTCGGTGGGAACATGATTCTTTTCCCGCTTAGTGGGAACAACTGCATGGAAGACAGATATAGATGGAATATCACTTTCCTAGGTATTCCTAACTAGAAATTCAGAGGGTATTTGTGATTTGTTACATTTCAAGGTAGCCACAATCGTCAAACCCTTTCTCCTTAATTCTTGACCAGTTTCTATTGAACAGAATCGAGTATCACAGGTTATATTACGGTTCTTTTTGTAGAGGCGTTTAGTTAGTCGAACTAGAGCTTGGGTTGAGATTTTTAATTTTTGCTCTGATTAATCTCATTTTTACTGAACAGAATCGAGTATCACAGGTTATATTACGGTTCTTTTTGTAGAGGCGTTTAGTTAGTCGAACTAGAGCTTGGGTTGAGATTTTTAATTTTTGCTCTGATTAATCTCATTTTTACTGAACAGAATCGAGTATCACAGGTTATATTACGGTTCTTTTTGTAGAGGCGTTTAGTTAGTCGAACTAGAGCTTGGGTTGAGATTTTTAATTTTTGCTCTGATTAATCTCATTTTTACTGAACCATAGAAGGCTGGTGTCACGAATCACCCTTCCACACTGAAGACAAGATGTTGACTGAAGCATGTGTAGACTCACAGTACCCAAGGTCGAAGGGTGGGGGGCCCAGCGTTGAATAAAGAAACCATAGCTGCCTGAGAGGCAGATGTTCCCATCGAAGTGTTAAGATCGATGACATGTAGCTTTACTAGGTTTATATCCTAAGAAAATTAAGAAAACATGAAAATTACTCTAAATTTCTGGTAAATGAAAAGTGACCGTACAATGTTATTTATAACCTTCATTCAAACACGTGAAATACAAAAATGCCTCGCATTCACAGAAATAGAAAGCACTTTTTGATAAGATATAAAATTTTTTTTTGGATAGACTATGAGTTTGCTGTCATAAAGCAGAAGGCACATTATAAATGACCAAATAAAAGCAAGGTGTGTATAATAGCGGTTACATAATGTTTTTAGAATGGATATTTTAAATTAAGCCTGTTCTTCTTTAACATAAAAATGTATTCTTATATTTAAAGCTTATCGGTTTGTGATGCAGTTGTCAGGCACGGCAGTTGTATTACAAACCGGAGAATCCGTTACTTTCATTAACCTTTGGTATTAATAAAGGTAACATTATCTACAACATTCTGATTCTTTAATTTATGCCAAACATATTGGGTTTTGATACAGTTTTCAGGAGCGGGATCTAAGTGTCAAACCAACACTGTGTCGCAAACCAAAACCGAGCCAGTAAATAAGTATTTACAAAAATTGATTAAATTAGATTACGAGGAAGTCGAACTCGGGTTTCAAACATCAAGGCCATTTTACAAACAACTGAACTACCGCGACGATGTGATGAAGCGCTACTTTTTTTAATGCTAAACCTCATATAATCCTCACTTTATTTTTGAGACCAACTAGACAAGATGTTAGCGTGTATATAACGAAAACGTATCTTCATATCTCTAGGCCTGTATTCTACTAACCGAACTACACCTCCAGTGTAGGGGAGCATTATTTTCAACGACCCTTACAAATAATACTAAAAAACTCAGTAAAAATAGAAACTAATTCCTCTGTAATCTGCAAAAATTTTCTGAGGTGTATACCCACAAAATTTTTGTTATGTAACCGAACTTCCTAACCAAAGAAGTAAAAACTATGCATTATGTTTTGACGTAAGGAAATAACTTTTTATGTCTAACTTTTTATAACGTTATAATGTTTTTATGTCTTCAAAGAATTTCAGTGACAACAAATACATGTATTGAGGAGCTATAACAAAATTTATATGAATGAAATTATAATGCTAATTTGTAATTTTAAGAAAGTAAGATACATTAAGTTGCTGTCTTAGAACGGTTTACATAAAAAAATAAATAAAATGTTTCCTTCCTCACACAAAAATATCCATTGCTATGAAATCATAGCTGACTCTCCTGTTATACACTGAACAATAGAAATGTATCTGTTTACATAGCTGCGTATCTGCTTAAAGGCTCTAATACCCTTGTTAAAAGCAGGAAATCAATGTCTGCAGACTGCATGTAAGTATACATTTCTTTTCTTTTCCTCTACAAAACGCAAGTAATTGAATACATGAATCTTTAAAAATATTTTCACTTTCAGGTGCTTTCATTTATGTACATGATTTAGCTCTCTGGGATAAATGAAACGATAATATGTAGGTACGATACCATATCCTTCCAAAAAAATTCTAATTATAAAACTATTAGCAATACATATATGATATCGGAATATATATATATATATATATATATATATATATATATATATATATATATATATATATATACTATGTTTGTAATATGTTTGACAGGTTTTTCTTTAAATTAGACTGAAAGATTCAATGGTTATTAAGAAAATAAAGATATGTTGAACGATATAATATATAAATATAACACAGATAAATAAAAAATATATAGATGTAATAAAGATAAATTGTAATAAAGATATAATATGGATATGAGGAAGATAAATTATAAATAAAAAAATAAATATAGATCGATATAATAAAGAAATGCTGAAGATATTCTGGTTTGGTTTGGAGCGTTACGGTCAATTTTTTGCTACATGAGGGTTAATTAGACCGAGACCAACTGCTTAAAGCCGATTCCGAATGTCTACAAACGTCCATGCCAAGAGTGGGACTCGAACTCGCAGTCTCTGGTATCGAAGACCAGCGCCCTAGCCGTTCGGCCATCACTCGGCTACTGAAGATATCCATTAGGGGATAATATGTGCTTTTATCCATTAGGGCTCTGTCAAAAGAAAATTTTAGGAATAATGTTCAATTTGTGTGACGGAAGGGGGATGTCCAGTCTTGGTTGAATTGAAAAGATTATAACGAACCTTTCTCCCGAAAAAAAACATCAATTTATACTACATGTTTTTTATAATCTTAATTTAGTCACCTTTGAAACAACTGGATAGTTAATTTTTTTTAAAAATGTACCGGAAAGTTTTTGGTTAGCTGGGTCTCCTGGATGTACCCGTGCCTTTATTAGCGCAAGACTTAGTGCATGGCGTTTTCAGTTAAGTTAGTTTTGGCTGCGAACCAGACTATCACCGAATGATTAATGTTCATGTAAAGTTGAAGTGTAGATTAAGTATACGATAGTAAGCGTGTTTTTGACTATTTATGTTTTACATGACAGCCAAAAAACTTCGACTGAATTGCCCTATTTGTGAAGGAGATAAAAGAGATAGATCTGAGAGCGTGCATGGGCTCTTACATCAGTCTCGCTAGATCATAGTTCAGATCTGTTATTTTAGGGTGGGACTTGAAACTTCAGGGGTGGGGTGGAGAGATTATCTTTCAAGGACGTAAGAGGCATTGTTAGAGGAGAAGGGAGAGATCAAGATATGGAAACGAAAACACGCCGTCTTTACTTATTTGAAATTGAGATATTGCAATGAGATTTATTCGAGATGGTGTTGTTATAGTATAAAAGCATTAGTCTCTTGGGATCGCACGATCCTGCTATATAAAATGTGGTACATAGAAAACTGCCGGATGAAAAAAATAAATTCTACGATCATGTTGTAAGGAAAATGCTTTCTGACATGTTTGTAATGTACGCTTATATTTCTTAATTACAAAAAATCGCTGCAGGAAGGTGAATTATCCGATTTTGATAATCTCGGAGTATTTTCTAAACTTACGATTGTAAGCCGTATAAAGTTTCATTTCTACCTTAATGAAATTTGAACGAGTCAAATATATAATATGGTATTCCCCCTATTCCCCTCATCCATAAAGAAAGAAAAAAATACATAATTGTATGTCTGGTTTGAAACGCAGATTATCGTATTGTTAATTCCATAAAATTTTGAGCACAAGCGCAACTTCATTCTCGTTAAATATCTGCTTTACGCGTGAAATTAATCAGGCTTGTTATAAGTTCAAGGATATAAGTTAGTTGAATACACATTTAGATTCTTTGTCTATGTATTCTTCTTATACCATTGTTAACATTATATTTACATTTTTTAATGCTGTTTAATTATTTACCCATTTGATTTACCCATTTGGTGGCACCAGGGGTAAATGTTGGTTTGCCTAAACGGTGCCCGCATTACAAGAAACCATTGATTTCGCGTTGTACTGGGCGAATGTCTAAAGGCAATGGTTTGGTTTGGAGCACTACGCTCAACTTTTGCTACACGAGGGCTAATTAGACCGGGACCTACGGCTTAAAGCGGATTCCGAACGGCTACAGACATTCATACCAACAGTGACTCGAACCCACGGGCTCTGGTACAGAATACAAGCACCCTAGTCATTCGGCGATCGTCCAGCCGAAAGACAATGTGCCTGCCGTGTTGAGAGGGGGGGGGGGAACCCTTCCTCATGTAAAATAAAATATTGAGTGAGTTTGTATGTATTTAAATACGGGAGTATGTATTTAAATACGTCGTCCAATAACGTCACGTTTACAATAGTATAATATCCCTGAAATTAAAGGGGTCCGGGACACATTTAAAAATTTTTTTGAGTTAAAATTTTGAATTTTTTTGTGATGGTTAACTATATAATTTGTAAACAAAATCAAATCATAAAATTTCTCTTAAAGATTTTAAAAAAATTAAAAATTTAATATTTAAAAAAGTGGGGTAATTTAAAATCGTTATGACTCGAAATATTATGTGTCGAATTTCAAAATTTATTCATTTAATGAAACAGTAATATATAAGTTTTAATTTTGATTCAGCATTTTTTAAAATATTAATTTTAATAAAAAATAAAAATATTTAGATTAAAAACTTTAAAAAAAATTAATTATGTAACTTATTTTTTAAAATATCATATTTTTAAAAGCAAATATTTTTTTTCAAATTTTCTGAATCAAAATTAAAGTAAAATAATTGAAAAAGATATGTTCCAAGTTTGAATTATTTATCTTTATCGGCTCTTTACTTATAAGAATTTAAAGACGAAAAATGGCGAAAAAAACCATCATGCAGAAAAACGCATTTAAAGGTTTAAACAAAGATTGGCTGCTATTAGAAAGTTGCAAAACAAAAAAAATAATATCTCTTCTAATTAAGATAGAAACATCATTTAAACGTCATTTTAAGCGGAAAAGAACAAAAATATTTTAATGCAGTAAATTGTTTTTAAAAAATTTGAAGAATTTTGTCCCCTTAATAGAACAAAATTAAAATATTTGAAATAGCGCCAAATTTATTTGAAAATCGACCCAAAATTTATGGAGCTGGGTGTATTTTTAATTACAAGTCATAACTTGCATTAAATCTTAGAAGAAAGACGTTGGTTTGAATACTAAATTTTACATCTGACAGCAGTTGGCTGAATGATTAACCTTTCGCAAAATTCAATCAATATGAATTCAATTATGATGCAGTGACTTTCTGAAATGATCAAGGCACACAATATTGCTGAAAAAAATCGTTTTAGTTTCGGATCACTGAATAGAATATGTCCAAAAATGAGGAACGGTTCTCAGAATAGGGTAATTATCCCAGTGATATGGCATGCGTCCAGTAAATGGATATGGCACAGCAAAATTATCTTATTCTCAAAAAACAAAACAAATGATGAAAGAAGTTGACGTATTACTACAGAAATCATCTGTCTGTCAGTCTTTGGACCGTAAGCAGAATAAAATTGAAGGAAAATATATATTTGGAACAATGGCAAATGAACCAAAAAATGCTGTAATACGAAGCATACGTTTTTTTTTCTCGGAAAAGTTCTGTTTAATAATTATTGAGAAATAATAAATAATAATAAATAATTCGTTCCATTTATAATAAATAAAGCGAAACAGATTCCGATTTTTCAATTATGAATAACTTGTATGGTTTGAAATATTTAATTTCTCTCAAAATAAAAATGAAAATCCTTTCTCAGAATAATAAAATCAAAATGATGTTTAATTCTTTGTGCTCTGTGATAAAAGAGGTGACCAATGGGTTATGTAATATAGTCTATGATCAGGTCATGAATGTGTATCTTACTTGTTTAAAAGATGTAACTTTTTCGATCGATAGACAATAGAGTGATTAATTAATTTTTAACAAATATCTGTTACACTATCAAACTTTTAACTAAAGGTAAAAAATGATATTAATAATGAGGAACATACTTTATTACTGTGAGACTATATTTGTGAGACTGGGCCAAATAAATTCGAATTTATATTGCTAAGGATTAAAATATAACATTCCTAAAGTAGCCAGATATTGAAGGGAAAATGATTCGCACCTATGCTAAATTACTTCAGGAATAAAAGATGCAGGTAACTTTGTAAAATTGAAATGATAAGTGTCTTAAAATTTTTGTCTTTAAGAGAATAATTTTTTAGAGATGGTAAAACGAATATCAGCTTGCTTTTCAGATATATGTACTACTTCGCCTTGTTTGAGAGAGAAACAGAAAAATCATTCAGAAGAATGGATGGTATCGCTCCTATGATAGTTGTCAGAGGTCTATACACACGGTGGTGATGTGCCCATTCCTAATCGGGAAAAGCCTTTAGAGATGCGACCAATTTAAGAGAAGATTGATAGGGGTCGTTAAACAAGTCGTTAATGGGAAGTTCAAAGCAAACAAATTACAGTCACCACCGGGGGTCTAGATGCTCCGACACACTGACTGACCGGAGTCCGGTTTTTTTCCCACGGCGATGCGGAGGATTGTAGAATGATCTGGAGTATTCGGAAAGAGGGGGTATATAAAGGGAAGAAAGAAGGAGAAGAGAGAGATAACTATGCTGGATTTCGGATCGAACTGAGTTATGACTCTCTCTCTCTCTGGTTTTCGATTGATGATTTTTCTCATTGAGGATTGATAATGATCAATTGATAATGGAAATGTTGTATCATGGATGCTGTAAATTTATATGAATAAGCAAGATATATGTATATATGTAAGGAAAGAGTAGGTTATGTGTCCATAGAAACCATAAACGAGCTACTTAACCACGAGGTCAAGACAATAGTCATCGCTATTCACTGGTTCCGTGAGCAGCTAAAGTTTTTGTGACAGTCATGGATAAAATTTCTGAGGAAAAAGGAAGCTGCTATTTTTGATGTCACTCCGTTCCTCCTTAGGATCAGAAAGGATGAACTGGTGTTTAAAACTCTGAGCAGGAGGGTTAAAGAATGCGTTTTGATTTAGCAGGAAATGGCCAACCTTTCAACCAAGGAGATCTCTTACCGCTAAAGGATCTAAGCAAAATACTTGTCGATATTTAATAAAAGTTTAAAAATTAATAGAAATATTTAAAATTACAAGTTGTTTTATTTATTCTCTGCCTTACCGGTAGTTACCTTTATGCATTCAGTTTCATACATTGTTGTTAGAGAACCAAGTTATTATGAAGTAATAACTTAACCATTATGAAGTGGGCGCAGTGGCCCAGTGGGCAAGGCCAGCGGATCAGTGAACTGAACGTCTCTGGTTCGATGCCCGTCGCTGAAAAATCACTGCCGTGTACACTAATGGTGGCTGGTGCACGTAAAATCTGTCGTGGCTGCAGTGTCCTCCAAGTTCTCAAATTTAACTCTGGAGGTGCGGGGTCAAGTGTACCGGTCTCGTCACTTGACCCGGTTCTAAATTACGGGACCGGCTGTAGGGGGTAGTGCTGGCCGCCTATACGGTGCCCCCTTAAATGAATGGCCAGCAGTTTCGCGGTGCGAGTTAGGGAGTCCGTCCGCATTCGATGTTAACCACTAGGTGGTCTGATGTCTGCGAGGCGTTGTCCTCCAGGTAATTTACATTCAGGCGAATGCCTAAAGACAAGCGCCTCCACGTTGAAGAAAAAAAAAGTTATTTTGAAGTAACTGGCTGGCATAGATTTTTGTATCAGAAAACTTATCCTGTGAGGCAGTCTCTATCTCAGCAAGTTTCCGAAAGAAACTGACCTTTCTGACAGTATCCAATCAGGCATTCTAACAGAGTACCTTTCTCTCTTGTGTGCATAAATGCAAACACTCACAATCTTCGGGTGCTAAGCATAGCGTTTGGAAACTTCCAAACGCTGTGCTTAATATTAAAATCTCACTCGACCCCATATGTACAGGCCGACCTTAATCATTGCGGGGCCTAGCTGCAGAATATTTGGTGGGGAACTTCAAAATATTAATTTGCATACATTAAGTGAAAAAATATAGTTTGATGCATAAAAGACGAAAATATGAAAGTGGTCATATTTCTTTATTTTAAAAATACATTTTTAAAAAAACAAAAACTAAAAAGTTGCTAAACTACAAAGATTTTATTTATAAAACAAAAATATTTGTAAAAAATATTTCTAGATTTTTATCGGCGAAATCATTTATGATTTTATCAGATTTTAATTGCTTTATTTAGAAAGGTTATCTGTAGAAAGTATTGCAAGGCTATTATATCTCCCTGGAGGTATCGTTGACCTCAGATATGCTTTCATTAATTTTAATCTAGAAAATCTCCCCCCACAAGTTTTACAGAAATTCGTAGGAATAGCCTAAAAGATATAAATATATATGGAAATCAGTGGCTCTGTCATTTGTAGTAAGGAACTGTAGAGTTTTTATGGGGTCTCCGAAACATGGAGAAGGAAGAATAAGGTTTGAATGCTTCTATTCCTTGGATCAGCAAGTAGCCATGCACATCTGCATGTTCTACAGACTTCGTTGGTCTTTATGGATAATTTTTACATCTGTTAATGCAATTTTCCTTAGACATATTTTAATTTTTTCTTCGCGGGGAGCCCGATTGAATCCAGTAGGTCCAATCTGCTTAAGACAAACCCTGAGCTCAGAAATCACATGTTCTCCGAGACATCACCTTAAGATGAAAACTTTAATGTGTACCGAAAGGAATATTTTGAGTCATAATTATACAAGGCTTTTAAAAATGATTTTGTATGATTGAATGTTACGACCTAATTAGACCTTCTCTGTTTTATTCATAGCGAGTATAAGAAGGATATATACTAAGAAGTATATATACTTGGCCTTCTATTATATTTTTGAATAGTTCTTATACCTATGAGGATCTCACCTGGGGATTCTCGACGCTGTGTCTCATCTGGAAAAATTGGAGATGCTACACTAAACTGCACTTAATCACATTTACGTAATATATCTAATCTTAAGCATTAGTTAGAAATCAGACACCCGCTGGGGATCTCACCCGGAGGTCTAGATCGTCCGGCCCCATGTGGCGCATTAGAGATACTACACTTAACTGTACTTAATTACATCTACGTGATATATCTAATCTTAAGTAGTAGTTAGAAATCATAGCACAACCTGGAAGCAGTTGTTTATCTCATCTATAATTTTAGCAAACTTAATTTGTCTTGCCTAACGACCTGTCACCCTGACACAAACTGAAAACTGTGCCGAGATGTGAGAGATACGGTTCTTTTCTCTTATCGACACCCACTTGCTCACTGGGAATAAACCGGTTAGATTTAGTAAAGCGATTAATTTCGACTCCCGGAGGTCTGCCAGAACTGAAGAGCAGACGGTTCGATGCCAGTTTTGTTTACTTGCCGATTTTCATTGACTTTTCTTATTCATTGTAACCCCCAGAGAGCGGATGTGAAGAGTGTCAACGGTTGTTGTTCCGTGCCAAAACGCAGACGGGAATTCTTGGAAAACGTTGCTAGGAAATAGGAGTACCGCATAAAATTCCGTTCGCTTTACGGTCTTAACTTGACAAATTATAGAAATGTTCTTCGTAGGCAGTTGATGTCATATGTGCCATCATCAAAATTAAATTTAAACTTGAAAGTTGATTATAAATAGGAATAAATAATCTCACAATTTAGCTACATTTTTACCCAGTTAAGGTATTATAGTGCGTCATGCACACACACACTCACACTCATATATATATATATATATATATATATATATATATATATATATATATATATATATATATATATATATATATATATATATATATATGTATGTGTGTGTGTGTTGTTGTTGTTTTTTATGTCCCCTGGTTGGAAGTTCCAGACCAGGTCCATATGGGCTTCGGGCTGAAGCGGGCGGTTCCGGTTTTAATTAGCACCGCAAGGGTCGGTGTCCGTCTTAGCTACCTGCTATTTAAATTTTGACCTAGCACCTCCAGGGGTGTACCCTCTCCCTCCCTCACTGACCTTCATAAAGGGACTTTCTGGTCTACGGATTTAACGTGCCCATATCCGTACCTAGACACGGAGGTATTGAACGGCGTGCGCCGTAATTCAATCCGAGCAGCTTCAGCACCGAAAGCCAGCACGTTACCGCAAGGCCACCTCGAGTCCATATATATATGTATATATATATATATATACACACACACATATATATATATATATATATATATATATATATATATGTATATATATATATATGCATATATATATATACACACACACACACACACACACACATATATATATATATATATATATATATATATATATATATATATATATATATATATATATACTAGCTGAAAACCCGCACTTTGCTACGGAGTACATTCAAATTAAATACAATGGTCAATGTATGCAATTAATGCCAAAAAATTAAATATACATATTTATAATAAACTACGACGATCAATGTATACAATTGATGTAAAAATATATATATATATCTATAAAAAAATCGTAAGAGATATTTTTATAGACAAAATAATGTAGAAGATAATATTCAAATTAAATGTAATAGGACATACTAAAGAATATAGTACACTTTGAGGAACAAAATATCTTTTACTGTATTTTAATATTTTTTTGATAATGTCCAATCGTCTGCCACATTAGCAAAAAAAAAAATTTTTTTTTTGTCTATTTAGTTGTTATGCACGTGACGGTAAATGTAGTGAATTTCGTATGTGAATTCTTCCAGGTATTCAGCAGAGTACAGTGTAATGTTCGAAGAATGACAAAGTTCTTCATTAAATAAGAATTTATTCACACGAACTGCATGAAAACTAAACACGAACAACGAACCATCAAATAAACACATGAACGAACGAAAGATCAAGCGAGCACACAGAGCTTCGTTACTTTTTTAACAAAGTCAGTTCGGCACGTCAGTCGTGACGTGAGGAAGGCGGAGCTCCACATTGCTTCCGAAATTTGCATTAACGCTTCTCAAAAATAAATTTATTTAAAGTACCGGAAAAAAATAACGTGATCATCATTTGATAAATTAAATTCTAAAAATTAATCTTTAAAAATTCTCCAAAAATCAGAAAATGGAGGTAAAGATTCGAAAAAGATCTCATTTTAAAGGAATTTTTATGATTTTTCTCGTGATATAAATTTTATAACCCTCAAATTATTATTTTAAATGCAAACTTAAAAAAAGTTACAAAAACAGCTTAAAAATTTAATTTAAAAAAATCTAAGAAGAATTTTTCAAAAATCTTTCTTAGTGCACCCCTACACTATAAGAAGAATCGCCATGCAAAATTTCAACCCTTTAGTTCCAGCGGTTTTGTCTGTTCGTCGTATATCAGTCAGTCAGTTACGGAAGTGTTATATATATATATATATATACAGTGGCTCCCAAAAGTGTTCGTACACATACGAATTTCAATGAAATAGGGGTCTATCCATTAATTAAAATGAATATTTCAGAATGGGTATTTAATAATAAGATCTATAATCTATTCTTAACAAAACTACATGATATATTTTGAAAACATAGTAAAACTTTATTTTTAAGAAACGAGTAATCAAAAAGTAACAAAAACTTTATCTCACAAAAGTCATCGTACACTGAAATATTTTCGGGTAAATTCATAATTAAAATTATCGTCTGGCGATTTATTTTTATTTTTGAATTGTGGTGGCATTTAAAACATCGTTTGGCTTTAATTTTTGCTTACCTACTCCGTAATATTCTATTAATTATTTAAAAATGGCTCGTAGTCGTAAAGAAACAACAAACATCATTCGAAAATTGATTATTTTTCCTCATAGTGGTGGTAAATCAGTTCGGAATATTGCTAAATTACTTAATTTATCCCATTCTACTGTGCAGTATGTGAAAAAACGCTTTAAAAAAGAAAATTGGATCGAAAACAAGGTAAGAAAAGGCCATCCGGCAAAGTTAACAAAATGTGATCAGAGATTTATAATTAGAAAATTTGTGAAAAATTCACGTTTGAGTGCTGTAAAAGTTTCTGCAGAATTCAATGAAACATTTTCTACTTCAATTTCACCTGAAATTTTTTGACGAGTTCTCAGAACAGCTGGATTACATGGGCGTTCTGCCCATAGAAAATTTTTTGTGAATGAGAAAAACAGAAAGTTTAGGCTTCCCTTCCCACTATCAATGATAAATAAGCCCCAAACCTATTGGAATAATGTCTTATTTGCCGATGAAAATTTTTGGTGCTGATGGGCGTATAATTGTATGGAGAAGTAAAAAAATGAGGAAAATAATCCCAAGAACTTAGTAGGAACAGTTAAGCATGCCGGTGGAGGTATCCTTGTGTGGGGGTGCATGTCAGCATCAAGAAAGGAAATTTGGTATTTAGTGATGGCATAATGAATCATGCTGTTTTTATGAATATTTTAAGAGACAATATAAAATTATCAGCTCAAAATTTGGGTATTGGAAACAACTTTGTTTTTTTATCAAGATAACGATCCTAAGCACACGACTCTCAACGTTCGCATCTGGTGTCTCTATAATTGTCCACAAGTTTTGAAAACACCACCTCAATCGCCAGATTTAAACCCAATAGAACATATTTGGAGAGAACTGGAGGTTCGAGTACGAAAACACGACATTCACACGAAAAGCGAACTAAAAACAATTATGATGGAAGAATGGATGAACATTGATGCAAAAATTACAAAAGAACTAAAGCAATCTATTCCCAGACGTTTAAAACTGTTGTGGATGCTAAAGGATATCCTACTAAATATTAATTTAACGAAAAATTAGAATATTTACTAATATGTAGAGATTTTTTACAAGTGTACGATGACTTTTGTGAGATAAAGTTTTTGTTACTTTTGGATTATTGGTTTCTTAAAAATAAAGTTTTACTATGTTTTCAAAATATTTCATGTAGTTTTGTAAAGAATAGATTATACATCTTATTATTAAATACCCATTCTGAAATATTCATTTTAATCAATGGATAGACCCCTATTTCATTGAAAATCGTAAGTGTACGAACACTTTTGGGAGCCACTGTATATATATATATATATATATATATATATATATATATATATATATATATATATATATATATATATAATGGCTTAGATATCATGAATTATCATAAAGTTATATAAAAGTACCAATCATAATCTTTGATGATAACTGCTGGGTAATAATAACTTTAGAAACTAAGTTTCTGCCTGATGAGCGTAGTGCTCAGCTAACTTCATGGAGCTAGCTTCGAAAATTTAACAGGGGAAGTGAGTAAAGTCATAGTAATTTTTGTCGGTTTATATCCTATAGCAATAAATACTTCGCCTTTATGGGGTCCAAGGTAACCTAGTAATAGCGTGTTGGGCTTGGAACTGGGAATACACGGTTCGAATCCCGATGAAAGCCTTCGCGTCTAGGCCGGATATAGGCACGTTAAATCCGTTGACTGGAAAGTGCATGTATAAGGTCAAAGAGGTTGTGAGAAGGTACGATCCCCTAAGTCCCTTGGGGGGCGGTCAAAATTTAGGTGGCATTCGCGAGGGGTGTTGGTTCACTTATAAAGTGCACCCATTGAAAACAACCAACGATTCTCGAGTATTATATGCGAATGTATTCAGTAGAAGTGACCCGCACTGGAAAAGAACAACAACACTTCATCTTCATTGTTTCCACCCTGAGATTGTAATAAATAATAATTCTTGCTGATGTATGGTTTCATTTATTTATTAATGCATTTTCTTTCGAATTAGCAAATCATTAACTCCGAGAAACCATGAAGCTGTTATATTTAATATGATAAAAATGTTACATAGTAATATATGATATGAGTATTTATACATAGTTCAGTGAAAAAGAATTAAACTGATTGAAGAGTGTATATAAAGGATAACAAACATCGAATTCTTGCTATTGCTTTATTTAGGACGATACTCATATTAACATGAAATAATCGGGGTCGTTCGCACACGAGGTACATGCAGAACGACTATTTAATCCCTTCCTTTTTTCTTCCCTTGACACCCCTCCCCTCCCATCACTCAGAAATTCTTTTGCTGATCTGAAATCTGGACCTAATCTCCTCCCTTATCGAGAGAAATTTCCGCCCCTTCAAGAGCCCATAAACACGGGCGAATCTTTGGTCCAAGGCTGTAGGGTGAGGAATGTGGGTGAGCTGTAGGTATAGTACACTTTTGCAGTTTCAGATGATATGTCTAGCCAGGTCCTGATTTTCCATTAGGCCCAGTAGGCCCGGGCCTAGGGGCCCACGAATGTTGAGGGGCCCCCCAAAATTTTTATTTTAAAAGAAAAAATTCCCGATTCAAGTTTTTTTTATTTTACCTTTTTTAATAGCAATTTTATATATATATATATATCCTTACAAATTTGATTGATAGGTTCATCATATGTATAGTTATAAGTATAGTTCATCATATGTATGTTATAGGGTATATAAGAGATTAATAAGGTTTTCTGGTTGCATTGTATTGGTGTTTTAATGATGAAGTTAATATGTTGTATTGCTTTTTGTTATTTAATAATGTTCTAGGCTTCTACGCTTCAAATAGCCAATTCTTGGTAAAATGGTACTTTCATAATGATTCAATATTATTTTTTTGTGTGGGTCAATTTTGGAAATTTTACGCCCACATCAGAGTTTGGGGGAGGGGGGCCCATCCCGAGTTGTGCCTATAGTCAAGAATTTTCTAAATCGGGCCCTGGGTTTAAGAAACAGGCAAAAGTGTCACTCGAAGAAATTGTTGAGATCGGGAGGTTTGTGGATTATTTATCTGCTTATTAAAAAAATCCCATATTTTACGGAAAGGGGAATTAATATAAGAAACTCCGTCTTCTATGTATCCATAAGGCAAACTATTCTGTGAAAGAAAACATTCGGTATTCTATCGGAATTATGGCGAAACGTTAACATATCTTTTCTTTTCCATCGAAAGATGCCAGCCTCTCCATCAATTGGGATTTCAAGTTTTATAAATTTTCACACATCTGTAATGGATATTCAGGAATATATATACCAATTTAACAGACGTCTTCCGTCGTGGCTAGTTCGTTTCGCACTCTCCTCCAATATTGGTCAAGGATTGACTCTTTTATATTTCTGCTCATCTCAGTTAGTATTTTAGTATTATTCATTGTTGTGGAACGGAGACAAGTGGACTGATAGTAAAAAAAGCAATTTTACTGAAAAGGGTGCCGCAGTAAGCATAGGCGTAGCGTGCTTCTAACTTTTGAGAGGGCACGAATTGAATTCCGTTAGGGCCCTCCTCTGCAAATTGACCGCCTGGCGATCCTTAAAATATGAAATATTATGATTTTTTTAAAATTCAATAACAATAGAATTGATGTTTGAGTAGTATTCAAAAGTTATACAACGAGAAAAATAAATATAATATAAATTAAACGAGAAAAAAATATAGCATCGAATTTTTTTATGGATTATATCATTGTTAATATATATTTTAAGGCCAAAGACATAATCGGAATCTTCAGTTTCACAGTTTGAAAAAGGTGGGAAAAAAACAACTTTCTTAAAAGTTTTCTGCAATTTTCCGATTTTAACTGAACTTTTATTAATGTTTTAATCCCCCCCCTCCCCCGACTCTACGCCTATGGCAGTCAGGGCTTAAAAAATGGCCGCTGAAAGCGACGCAACTTACACACTGAGAACAAGTTTCACAATTACTTCATTTTTCATACAACCAAAAGGTGGCGCTACAATCGCTAGAAATTGACGTCATCAGTACGGTACACTCATCATCCATCAAGTAATGGACCTTAAAAGCCCAATAGTTGAGCCAATATAATTTATGCTCTGAGGTATTGGACTCTAGTTTCATCAACAGAATCACTGTAAGTTGAAACTGCTTTAATTTTGAAGTTGTGTGTCTATAGACAGGAAGGGTACAGGTAAGAAAAAAAAAGGTCGAAAGCCTCTTTATCTTTTGTACTCTCAGAATAAATCCATGAGACATCACGTCAAGAACACATTAAAATAGTTAACAGTTAGTAATGAGGTAAATTTAAACTCGGAAACGTAAACAGCTTCCTGTGGAATTGCCAAATCTCAATGCTAAGTTGAAAATATTATCTTTTATTCGAAGAAGAGGGGGTTTAGCTCGTCTTTCGAAGTAAATCAACAGGAAGTAGTTTTTGTACCACAGCCAAACTGAAGTTAGATTACCGTCCCTAATGAGCATTGCTATCACGATTATGGACGGATATGGGATAACAAAAAATGTGTGTAGTTGTTAATTGAATTACTCTGCAACACAATGGATATTAATAGAAATATAAGCATGTAATGTGAATCAAATTAGTTCAACCTACATTAAATCTTACAATGCATATAAGAAACGATTATTGTTTTCTGTCATCCAAATAAATGGAAAGAATTTTTTTAATGGATAAATAGTTTTTTTAAGTAATATTTCGAATGAAAGATTGACGGTGTTTTTTAAAGCTGCGTAAAGTAGTGAAATTGTAATAAAACTTTACTTCTATGTCTGAATTTTCAGAAATAATTTTATTAAAGTAAAAAAAAAAGTCGTCATATGTATAAAACATCTAATGTGAAATTACAATTTATTTATTAAAGCAAATGTCTTTTTAAATTTTAAAATCTATTGATTAAAATTTTGAATTTTATTTTGATACCGAAGAATAGAATTATCCATGAATACATATTTATCAAAATAAATTTTTTTATTTAGGGACTATGACGTCATTGTTACAATTACGTTATTCAAAGAATTATAACATTACTTTACAGTATTAGAAAATAATAATCAAAAATCAAGAATCACTGAAATTCTAAAAGCTGAAATTTTCATTCGGTATGATTATTTAAGAAAAGGCTCTTTAACCCTTTCAGGGTAACAACCTCCACCGTTTGCACGGTGCAGATTTTTTTCCCGATTGTTTTTAACCTAAAGAATCCTGAATTTTTTTCCAATTAAAGGTTGCAAAATGTTTTTACTTCTTTAAACTGATAACACATTGCAGTACTAGCCAATTTTCTGCTCATTTAACTGGAATACATTGAATGAAAGTGCAAAAAAGACTATATTTAGGCGTTTGCCCTATGCAAAGGGCGCCCCTCAAAGGATTAAGACAAATGGTTTTAGACGCTATTATAAAATTCGAGTCCCCCAAGAGGCCGGGATTTGGGTATCATGACCTTATACACATCTTTTAAAACCTGGTTGAACAAGCAAATGTGAAAAACACCATTCATAGCCAGTGACACAAGCCGAATCTATTTTTTTAGTGCAAAAAATTGTATGTTTGGGTGGAGTGATTTCCGTGTCTAGAAAGGGGTTTGATGAAAACTTATTACATTTTTATGCCAATTTTTCGGTTCCCAATGTGTTGACCTTTTCTTTCCCCTCCCATGGTAAGGAGACCACTTCCAATATTCTCATAGCCTCACCACTACCTAGCACCAGTCGTAGATCGGTTTTGCCCCCTCTATTAGCGGGGAAGCATTGAAGTCAGTAACTTATTAGAAGCGATTATTTAACGTATTGACTGTGCTTGATAACGATGTGACGATGTGAGTAACATTAAGTCATCGAAATTAATGTTCCGCACATCGTCGAGGTAGTTCAGTTGGTAGAATACACGGTTTTACAGATCGGTCCTGACACTGGTCGTTTCAGTGACACTAGACTGTTGGAAATAACAACTATAGACCAGTGGAAAAAATTGCGCATCGTAAAATAAATATCCAAAAATAATAAATACACATGGGCAAACATGACGTATAGTTGGTTTTAAAAAACAAAGGGGAAAAAATGCAAGTGAAGTCACTGAAAATGACACTTCCTCACATTGCCGGGAAAGTTCAGTTGGTTTAATGCTCATCTGTTCAGTATAGCTTAAACAGTAAGCACGTTTATGGGGAAATAATTCTAAAAGCAGAATTACACTAAATTTTTATCAGTGATTGACAAGGTGAAGTTAATCAAGCCCACAAAGAAAGGAATTTATGCCTCTTAGGAATTGTGCTGAAAATTAGATGAGTTGGATTGACTGTACCTTACAAATCATCGCTTAAAATTTACAGGAATACCCCTTTTTGGATTTTTTCCTTCGTGCGTACAAGTTGGTAAAGCCCTGCAGAGTAGCCCACACACGAGGGGTTAGGATCAAAGAAATAGGTTCATGCCGACCAAGTACGAAGATGGTGCCTATCTTTGCACCAGTGATCCCTTTTACTAGGGTGAGTTGCAACCGTTGATAATTAGCTTTAACCCCTTCCTCCTCTCTCCCGTAGTAACGGACTTTGGTCTAGTTTTCGTGTACTTGACTTTTAATTTACATTTTATGCATGACTTTTAAACATCTTTTATAAATTACTTTTTTTTATCGCTTATGACTTATTGTAGTTGTCGAATTAGCATCTTTGTAACCTGTTTTATTACTGTCTTTGTCACATCTTCTATACTAATAAAGAGACAAGTGGAAGTCGAGAGATCACGTGACCGTAACTCATCCGGGCGGGCACCGATACTCGAAAAAAAATGGCCGACAAATATACAGGAAACTGTGTAATTTTTTTTCTCATGAAAGTACATAAATGTTACATATTTGGAAAGAGCTTCGAAAACTGATAATTTTTTCTGCGTACACTTATTCTGTTAATTCAATAGTTTTAGAGATATTTTCATTCTAAAATCACTCACTGCTGAGAAACCAAATCATCTGGTGCAGTGGTGCTGCCATCTGTCGGCAGCGACGGGAATGAAAATTGAAAGGAATTTATTCACTTGAATTTAATAGATTTGTAGGCTTCTTTTTTTACTTTTGTGGGGCCCGAAGTACATAAATATGTTACACGGATGGCTTGAGCGTAGCTAGGCGAAGCCCGGCTAGTTTTATATAAGACTGTTTTATCCTTCATAGTTCTTATAACCTTCTATATCATTGTCTATATATCATGGTCTGTATCATCTTTATATATCCTTACTTTTTTATAAATCATATTTTTGGTATGTTTACACTAGACTATCGTTTTAAATTGCTGACCTGTATGTTTTTCGTGTTTCACTATGTTTCTGGCTTCCTGTACGTGTCGGGTTTCACCATGTGTAGGCACTTTTATTACCATTTTCTTGAAAATAATGCGATTGTTCAGGGGTTAATTTGTTTCATCAAATGTACTTACATCTAGGCTAGCTACCCTCGAAGAATCAAGATCGCAATATATTGTATTATGTCAATGTAGAGGAAGAATACATGGTATATAAACGAAGAATTTCGTGAAAGTGATGTAATGTTATTCAGAATCAAAGTAACTGGATAAAAAGATATGTATTTCTTACATGGCATTTTTGCCCCTATCATTATTCCTTCATCATGACTAAGGAAATTTACGAGGAATGTAGCAATTGTATAAAAGAAATGAATACCTATACGTGTTATTGAGTGGGGGAGGTACAAAATTCATTCTCCACTTAAGGGACAGCCCATTGAGCTCCTACGAATCGAATGAAGGAGTGTCGGCCCATTATGTGTATGAAAATCACTCACAGAAAGAAAAAGCTTCTTCATACGCGCCTTAACAGGGGCGGATCTAAGAAATGCAATAGAGATGTGCATCTCTGGAATTAGCACAGCTCAAAATACTTCCCAATACGGGGTTCAGAATAATAATGATTGCATGACGATCAAATATGGAAAAATCGATTCCATTTCTGGAACAATCCTGCAGAAGAGTTTATAAAGAGGGCTGGGTAAATATTCTTGAAATATGCATATGCAGATCTGTTGGATTTGCAAACGTTTAGTAATTTTATGAATGTAAACGCCAAAAATAGAAACTTCAGTGTAACTTGCAAAAACACACAATTACTTTTACGAGAATGTTGGTTTTTGAAAGTAAAAGTTTTATGCATTATTTAATATAGCAGATGTTTTGAAACAATATGCCTACGACGATCCGTAAATCCATTCAAGCAAACAGAAGTCACGCATTGTTTTTAAGTAATTTAACCGCTATTATAAAAATTACAGTTTAAGAGGGTCCAGGACACAAAATTGTTCAAATTTTCGAAAATTTTTTTATTGCATTAAAAATTTTCGTGTTCTTTTACGCTTAAAATGACGTTTAAATCCTGATTCTATCTTAATTAGAACAGGAAAAATTATTATTTTTTTTTTGCAACATTCTAATACTAGCCAAGCGTTGTTTAAACCTGTAAGTGCGTTTTTCTGCATGATGGGTGTTTTCCCCAGTTCCAGTCTTTAAATTGTTATAAGTCAAGAATCGTTAAAGATAAATGGTTGAAACTTGGAACATGTCTTTTTCAACTATTTTGCTTTAATTTTGATTCAGCAAATTTGAAAAAATATTTACTTTTGAAAATATGATTTTTTAAAAATATGTTACATCATTTCTTTTGAAAATTTTAATCTAAATATTTTTAATTTCTTTAAAAATTAATATTTAAAAAAATACTGAATCAAAATTAAAACTTATATATTTCTGTTTAATTAAATGAAAAAGAATTGAAATTCGACAAATAATATTTCGAGTTATAACAATTTTATATTACCCCACTTTTTTTTAATTTTAAAATTTTAAAATTTTTTAAAAACATTTTGAGAAGTTTTATGAAGTGATTTTGTTTACAAATTATATGGTTAATCATCACAAAAAATTCAAAATTTTAACTCAATAAAAAAAAATTTTAAATGTGTCCCGGACCCCCTTAAGTTATCAGAAGATAAAAATATTTGCTTTTATGAAAAAATTACATTTTGTCATTATCATCATATTTGGCACAACAGCCCAGGGTGGGCCAGGGACTTCTGTTGAAGATTTCTCCAGGACAACCAATTTCCAGACCTGGTCTGCCAGTTCCTCACTGAAATCACTCTAAAATCTCATACAACAGAGTCAAGCGATCTTAGTTTTGGCCTTCCTTTTTTCCGACTAGTAAAAGGCCTTGCAACAAAAATCTTCTTTACTGGATATTTTTCGTCCATTCTAACAATATGAGATGCCCATTTCATTCTTTTAATTTTAAAACTTTTAATAATATCGGGCTCTTTAAAAAATCTATAGATTTCTGAATTAAAACGTCTCCGCCATAGGCCATTTTCTTTGACACCACCAAGGATGCTTCTGAGAAGCCTTCTCTTGAAGACTGCAATTCTGTATTATCCATTCTGTGTATTACATTTTATATTAAGACTAGCTAAAAACCCGCGCTTCGCTACGGAGTACATTCAAATTAAATACAACGGTCAATGTATGCAATTAATGCCAAAATAATATATATATATATTTATAATAAATGCGACGATCAATGTATACAATTGATGTAATACATATATATATATATATATATTTATAAAAAATCGTAAGGGATATTTATTTTTTTGGATAATATCCAATCGTCTGCTGCATTAGAAAGAAAAAGAATATCATTTTTGTCTATTTAGTTGTTATGCACGTGGCGAAAAATTTATTTAAAGTACCAGAAAAAGAAATCACGTGATCAGCATTTAATAAATTAAATTCTAAAAATGAATCTTTAAAAATTCACCAAAAACCAGAAAATCGAGGTAAAGGTTCGAAAAAGATTTCATTTTTAAGGCATTTTTATGATCTTTCTAGTGACATAAATTTTATAACCCTCAAATTATTATTTTAAATGCAAACTTTAAAAAAGTTATAAAAACAGCTTAAAAATTTAATTTAAAAAAATCTAAGAAGAATTTTTCAAAAATCTTTTTTAGTGCACCCCTACACCATAAGAAGAATCGCCATGCAAAATTTCAGCCCTCTAGGTCCAGCAGTTTGGTCTGTGCGTTGTATGTCAGTGAGTCAGTTACGGAACTGTTTTATATATATAGATGATTACTTACATAATTTCATTTAAAGCCAATTAAAATGCTACGATACAGTATAACTCAGAAAATAACGCGCGAATCAAAATAACTTTCTGTCAATACCAAGTTAAGGAGGGAAGTTACAAACAAATTGATCGTCTCTGTCTCTAGATTTAAAAAAAAGGAGGGAGAACATAAGCTATTTAAAGAAGCATGCATTACGAGTTTTCTCAAAAAGACAATCAAGACAATCGCAACCAAATTACATTTCCAAAAGTCCAGAATGTCTTCTCTTCACTAGACAAGGATTATCAAATTTATTTAATCAAATTGTCTCAATTAAAAATAATAGAAATATATTAAATTTCATAATTTAATGTATCTTTATTTTTGCCTAATGCGGAGCCACTTTGACATGAGGCATTCTCTTTCTGTAATTTACTGGCTATTTTATTATGGGAGCACAATATAGATGAGTCAGCAATGCTCCCTATGAGTGGGACGACACGGAAACGACCAAGCCTTATTCGGGATTTGAACCCAAACCCACTGCAAGGCAGCTCAGAGCGCTAACCACTGGACCATGTGGGCTGCATTCAATGCATCGTTAGAAGTGGAATTTCTTTACACACTTCGAAACGTCCTTGTATAGAAACAAAATATTTTTTCTCTTCATTTTGAATATTATTGCCTAGAATTTAATCTTGATATAAAAGGCGCTGCAGAAAACCATTTTACTCCACAGGGAGTCATTGAATGAGTTCTCATTTCCACATTTTCCTGATTTAGAAGCATGACAGCCGAGAGAGTTGCAATAGTGAATATTTCTGATTCACTTCCTTTCAGTTTCATTCACCATTTAATCAATGTATTATACAACCTTATTCAGTTCATGACTGCAGCTCGATTAGTCTTGTCATATATATAAATAGCAAGCTGAGACCGCAAAATAGATCTCAAAATGTCCTTTCATGGGAAAGCGAAAGCAAAATATATTTCATTCGTATACGGGAATTATTCTTTTGCCCACACTTCACTCACTGGTTGTTGGGAATAAAACGCTAGAAACCATTCTAAATGGTACAAGTACATATGTTCAAATACACAACCCTTTGTTTGCTCTGTAAATTGTTATGTTCAGGAAGCTAGGTGCGAAATTCCGGAAAATCCTGTGCTTTCACCATTGTTCTGCATCATTCTCTCCACTTGAGTTCAAAAGTTATTTAGTACTCGAATTTTTGAGGAACGTTATGTACTAAGTCTTGATTAACGACATAAAAATGAAAGCGAATACCTAACACAGCGGTCGGCAACAGGCGGACCGTGGTCCGTATCCGGATAACGAAAGGTCGAAACTTGGACCGCCAAATATTGTTAAATAACTTACCTACCTATTCAATTTAATTAATATTTTTATATAACTAGTTTTAGTAGGTAGATACATAGCTGTTGCTATGCTGTGCAGTGGAGTAGCGAACATACCTGCAGGGCCGCCCAGAGATTTTATGGGGCCTGGGGCAAACTTCTGTTGGGGGCCCCAAGACTATTTTTCAGAAGACTATTTTGTAGTAAGAGAAATCTGATTAATCGAATAATTAAAAAAAATTTTTTTTTGGGGGGGGGGTCCCTTTTTTCAGGAGATTATTTTGAATTTTGAAGTACGGTACAAGTTTCAGAATTTTCTTTCGGAGGAAATCTAATAAATAATTTTTTTTAAATTTTTTGGGGCCCCTCCGCAGTTGGGGGCCTGGGGCAAAGTGCCCCAGTTGCCCCCCCCCCCTCTGGGCGGCCCTGCATACCCCGGGTCACGATACCCTTTTGGCGCCCCTCATGGTCTTGGGAACCAAATGGTCCAATGGTCTTGGGGACCATTTGGCGTCCCTCTGAGAGTGGCACCCGTGGCATGATAAACCCCCTCGCTACGCCACTGATGCTGTGCTGTGTAGCACAAGAGAGTGCGTTGCAGTGCGAGGGTGCTGACGGGAGGGAGCGTACTGGCCGGCATGTTTCGACACGTCGTCAGTTATTAGGTAGTTGCGTTGCGATCTTGTGAGGAGCGTTCGTTCATTTGTGTTATAATTTGTCGTGTACTAAAACGCTTCGTACCTGCATCAGTATGGATCCTAAATGCGAAAAGTTGACAGTGAAAATAGGAAGTTTCTTGAGTGAACTGAACAATATTGTTTTACGCTGCCTGATAGGCCTAAACCGGTTCCAGTTTGTCTCATATGCAACAAAACTGTCGCTGTTGTTAAAAGTGCCAATTTAAAGCGACACTACGAAACAACTCATCAGCAGTTCCACAAAAACTTTCCTCTTGGCAGTGAAGTTCGTAAAGAAAAACTCCAGACATATCTAACTTCTTACAAAAAAAGCACGGCCTTACTAGTTCGCTGCATGAGCGAGCAAGAAAAAATCCGCAGAAGCAGCATTGCGTGTGTGCTGGACGCTTAATAAACACCAAAAGACATTTTTCAGACTCTGAGATAGTAAAAGATTGCATGTTGAAAGTGGCCACGGTACTTTTTGAAGAGAAAAAGGATATTGTCGCCGCAATTCAAGGTATTCCACATTGTCGGCAAGAAGTAATACAAGAAGAACCGAAATTTTAACTGCTGACAACAAGTAGTTTGCCCGAACTTCTGCAGAAGGCACCTTGCTACACCATAGCACTTGATGAATCATGTGACATTGTTGATGATGAACAAATGTCTATTTTCGTGAGATTTTTTGACATTGAAAGTACTTCGTAAAGAACTTCGAAACTAAAGCGTTCAGGGAAGAATTGCTAGTAATATTGCCATTTAAAGGTAAGACTCTCGGAGAAGATTTATTCAAGACTTTTGATGAATACATAACAAAATCAAATATTAGTTATGATAAAATAGTGTCCCTTTCAAGTGACGGGGCCCCAGCGATGATTGACAAAGAAAAGGGATTAGTAAAGAGAATCAGGGATAAGAATGCAGTCATAATATCTTATCAGTGCATAATTCACCAGACAGTCCTTTGTGGAAAACTTGTGCTACTCTGAAAGAAGTAATGGACAGCTTGGTCAAGTTGATCAATTTATGAGGTCTCGTTTCTGCTCTTCAGCATCGACAGTTCAAGGAGTTTCTTTCTGAATGTGATTCGGTGTATTTGACTTACTGCAACACAACAATGTTCGTCGGCTAAGTAAAGGTCAAGTTATTGAACGTTTCTATCAAATAAAAGAACAAGTAACCTTCTTCTTGCAAAACTTGGATGCGCAGGAAGCAAGGAATCACTTACGAGCGCAATACGCTAGCTGTTCGGCTTTCCTGAAAGAGATTCTGAAATATTTTAATGTGCTCAACACCGAGTTACAAGGAAATGGAAAATTAATATGTGATCTCATACAAAGTGTGTCTGCTTTCCGTCGCAAGCTGGATATCTTTGAAAAAGATATTGCAAGTCAAGAATTTATTCATTTCCCAACAATTCTTAAATATAAAAAGAAGAACTCTGAAGAAGACATAGCAGTATTTTTAAGGTTTATATCAGATCTTGGGAAGGAATTTGCTGCAAGATTCCAAGACTTTGCAGAGATAGAGAAGCTGTCTCAATTCCTTAAATCGCCTTATGAAGTTGCTGCAGCGGCAGAATGGACTACCATGACTGAGAATTTGTTCAGTCTTTCAAAATCTGTACTTCAAATGGAGATAATTTACTTGCAAGAAGATATTTCCTTGCAAATGCATAAAACTGCATCCACTGAAGAATTTTAGGGTAAACATGTTTCAGAAAAGCATGAAAATTGCAAAAAACTAGTTATCAACCTGGTTACTATGTTTGGCTCCACATATGTATGTGAATCATCTTTTTCAAAAATGAATTTTTTTGAAGAACAAATATCTTTCGAGATTAACGGACGCCCACCTTGAAGACACTCTTCGCATTAGCTTTTCCCTGCGTGAACCAAACTATAAAAAACTGGCTCAAGACCGCAGGTGTCATTTCTCGCATTAATTTTTAAGAATACCTACCTATTGTGTTTTATATAATTACTTAAATGAGTCAAAATACAAATTTTAAATTAGTAACTACTATGAGTTTTTTTTCTGGACCTCGATAAAAATTTTCAATAGTATCCGGACCCCACTTAAAATTACTTGCCGACCCCTGACCTAAGACATTAAATGATATTGGCATACATACTTTTATGTAAAAATTTTGAATATTACCTCAACCCGATATAGATCCGTATGATCGATACGATAATATACAATGGCTATGCTGTTTAAGAATATACGTGCCTCCGCGTTTAAAGTGGTATATCGCCGAAATTACTTTATACTTTTATTCAGGCAGATTTATAGCGATAATTCTTATGATACCCAATTTTTTTTGTTTCAGGATATGAGTGGGTATTCTCATTTATTTCGTATTTTTAATGTAACGGCGGGAATTTATTTTCCAGCAAAACCAATATTATCTCTTCATTAATTAGAAATGTAAATACCCCCACCACCTCTTTAAATTGCGTTTATAATGAAGAACAGACTAACTGTCTGTTAACTTTCGAAATACAGACGCCTTCCTTTGACGACTCCATAAATAGATGAGTCAAATAACGGACGTTTTCACTCCATCAAAACCATTCTTTCCTAACTTTTTTTGTTCCGTTCTTTCAAAGCCTATTTGAGGATGCTATATCTAAGTACGCCCACTGTTTAATTTTGCGTCTTCCCGCTTAATGAAAAATTATAATTGCGGTCGCGCAATTTGTAGCCCGAATGCCATCAATTTCCTCCGCCCCGGGAAAATAATTTCACGCTTTTCAATGAAATGCGTTCGTTAGGTAATAGTTATGATAAATGAGCTGTCGTGGGAGTCTGATAGAATGCAGACAGGATAAATACGCCCCCCCCTTTATATGAAATTATGTGAGGCAATATCTGATGAAATACTCTGGAAAACTCAGGGGAAGGTATATGAGGAGAGGCCTAATTCCATCTGATTAAAAAAAAAGGAAAAATAATTAGCTTATTTCATTTTAAATTAAATTATTTTTATTGTGTATCATTTTTAATAAATATACCCTTCATATTACTTTATTATAAGTATTTTTATTCAGTTTCTTTCGGTTTTTTTTCTCGTAATCTTTTAATCTTTTTTTGAGGGAATAGGGCTTTTACAATTAAAAAATTCAAGTTTCCAGTTAAAACCATGCAAGTCGTCAGTGTGTTTGTAAACAGCTGAAATACGTTGGAAAATTCTGTTGTACCCTGTGACGTGTTATTCAATGTATCCTGTGCGTTTATCATTTGCATATGGCTTGATGGTTATAGCCCGTAAATTAGTTTCTAGATGTCAGTAAAACCGGAACATATTGTGCTGAATGGAAATTCTCGAAACATATGCGTGTCGAAGGGACTCTTCCACTTAAGACTGCTGTGTACTAACTATATAGGATTTGCTCAACTCAATGTTAACCTATGAAGAAAATTTGTCTACTATTTACAGCTACATAAATGCTGATAATCCAATAAAAATGGTATTTTCAGATAGCCTGAACTTTTCCGCACCTTGCAACAGGATTCATTTTGTAAATTTCATCCATCCAAAGGAATTGATAAGCGTCTAAAACACACTATACCAGATTTTTTTCGGAATAATTTAAATTTTAAAATATTATTTGCATTAAAAAAACGAAAAAATGCCCCAAGGGGTAAATTTTATTTCTCTATTACGGAGTACAATTAAAAAAAAAAAGTCTTTCATCTAAGTCGGCAATCCTTGGAAACATTTTCTCCATAGGTTAACATTGAGGTATGCGAATCCAATTGGATTAGTACGCAACAGCCTTAAGAAACTGCTACTGGCGTGTTGGAAGTTTCATTTGCTACTTTGATGGATTTGTCGAACTTTTCGCAGACTATATCTTTCTAGATATTATTTTGGAAACTAGTCTTACGGGAGGAGATCTTCTTCTTAGCATATAACGAAATTAGAACTTGAAATAGAACTTTCTCTTCCTTTTGATTTATCGTAAGAAAAGAAATTTAAATGTTACGCATAAAACACTGTGAAACAATCTGTTTACAGCTTTTTAATTTATAAATATACTTGAAAATCCACTGACTTGAGTGCTATCTACAATTTTATGAATTTCGGGAAATTTTCTGTGTTATTATCTCGTGAATATCAAGCTCTGGCAAATTTTGCATTATACCACAAAGAACCTTTATCAAGAAGAATTATATAATTTTTCCCATGAACTCGGAATGCTTGGAATTATATTAACCAAAAGGTCTTTTTTGCAGACACTTTTTCTTTGGAAATAAAACCACTTAATTACACAAGGAATTAATTTTACCAGTAGAATGTCTGAATGTGTCTCTTTACTGTTATAGTACCTGATTGTAGATATATTTTTTCATTCATAATTTTTAAATAGAATTTAGATCTTAAGATTAAAAGTTTGTTTGAAGAAACTGGTATCATTAAAATATTTAAGATATGAATTAATAATTTTATATATGTTGCGTTGTCCTCTATTTTATACCTAATCCATTTACTTTCCATAAGAAATCCAAAATTTCATTAACCTCTTTATTTTCGGCAGCTTTTAATTCATTGTTTTGCATGACCACTTCATCCTTAAACTAAACAATACACTGATATTCACGTGATTCTCTAGCTAGAGGAAATTATACTCTGATTTTTAGCGTTTAATTTTTCTTAATGTCTAAGCGGAATCGAATCTTTTTAGTTTTCCGATTACACGGCTATCATTTAAGCTTTTCAACCAAAACCAAAACCCAAAATCGATCTTTTCTTTTCTCTCTCTCTTTTTTTGGGTTGGTGATGGTGGAGGGGGAGGAAATTCCCCTTTTAAGTCTTGAGATCCCACGAAACGTTCATTTGATCCTGCCGACTGAAAGCAATTAACGCTATTGAAATTAAGACGAATGAGTTGAAAGATTGCTACTAGTCATTAAAAAAAAAAAAATCGAAGGCAATTTTTTCGGACGAATATTCTTTTGTTCATCTTTTGTTTGGCGTTCAAAATGGAGTTTCGTAATGATTTATTACAAAGAAAACTGTAACGTTATAGGCTAATATTATTATTATACGTTATTATCTAGTAGCTATTAAACCGTATTTTAAAATAACAATTAATTCCAGGTGGAATAAGATTCTTCTTTATGAAACTTTAATATGTCCAGCCAGTGGCGCACCCAGGATTTTATCTTCGAGGGGGCCGAGTTGAACGGATAACAATATTTTTAATGCAAATTCAATATTGATAATGCAATTTCAATTTCTTTTTTTTTGGAGGGGGGAGGGGGGCTAGGCCCCCTTGGCCCATCTCCTGGGTGCGCCACTGTGTCCATCGCTAACAAATGGTTCCGAGACCTGGATAATAATGTTCAAAGAAAATAATTAAAAAAAATTAAGAAGGGCAAATAGTTCATTTTGAACGAAAATTAGTGAGATGTACCGTTGAAAGTATCAAAGAAATTGATCATTAGACCTTCCAATATAGGATTATTGAATTACACAGAATTTTTAAAAACCTAAATATAATAAAAATTATTACGATTAATTGTTTAAATTGCGCTGCGCATATATATAAACATTAATAATAGCAAAGATCTATATCTCTGCCTGGAACGCTTTTTCCTTTTTGTCGCCATATTCAAATGTACTTTGATTATCGCGTTTTAAAAATAAAATAAATTGAAATTAAGCTTTAATTGTTGAAATATTTTAATATTCTACTTTCCTCTCGATCAAAATATATAAAAATATCTTTCAACTTGTAAAATCTTTAAATGAAAATTACCGAACACCTCAATGGTTTATATTTGGCGCGTATTCATTTATGAATTAAAATTATGAAACAACTACGTTAAATTTTTCCACCTCAGTTAATGTATTAATTATTTAGCGTTACGAGAAAATTTACTTACAGCGCAATGCATTACATTTAAAATGAATGTTGACTACATTCCCATTGCTAGAAAGCGTCGTAAGGCCAATGAACGGAAATCTAGATGGCTTTCAAGACAAAGTCAGGAATCGTTAAACCGAATGTGCAGCAGATGCTGCAGCTCATCTCCTTCGCAGCAGACAGATTTTAATATTTTATAATTAATACATGCAATAGAATTACTAAGTGAAGTGATGCTATTATGTGGAGTTAATATTTTATTTAAATTTTTTAAAAATGCATCTTAAAGGGATCATAACAGTGCTGATATTGCATAATTTTAAATAATTAAAAATGTGTATCTCTCTATTCTAAAAAAAAGTAACTCCCGCTGCCGCTGTCAAAAGCTTGTCACGCTATCTCCTCCGAAACCGCTGGGGGTATGGGGTCGAGAGCGATACCAATGGATGCAGAAAAATGGGGGGGGGACCAAAGCAAGACACGTCTCATCTTCATCGGACTTTAAGTTTTTTTAATTTTATGTTTTGTGGGAAAATATGGCTTTTTCATCTTTCAGATTACGATAACGCGCCAAAAAATGATCGTACAATTTGATCTTTTTACAATCTAAGACTACAGACATTTCTCTTTCAAACTAGACCTCATTTGTTTAAAAATCTTTTAAACAGACTAATATTTTCATCAAAAATGAAACACAGTTTTTTAAGAAATATCGTCCCCTATGTGGATGTAATATCGATGCTCCTCGAGTTTTTATCTTACAAAGAAAATATTTACATCATCTGGAAGCTGAAAGCTTTCTTATTCATATAAACCTCATTTCAAGTCTATATCTTAAACTTTCGATTTTTAGTTGAATTTTAAAGCTGATAATTCAACATTGATGAAACGCCCTTTGCATTAAGGGTGACAACAGTAAATGGATGGAAGCTGTTACATTGACCGAGAATCACTCCTATGTATCTCGCTATTAGCCATAACAGAGGAGCGAGCGTAGCGAGCCTAGCGGCGAAGCACCCAGTAATTTAAATAAAAGAAAGTAGAGAAGCTCTTAAGTATATAAATAATATTGACTTTGCAGATGTAAATTGATAAAAATTAAAATTAACATGTCATTTTTGACGGGCTAACCACTAGTCTTATAAGAATGTAGAACTGAAATCCCGTTAAAAAAGCTCTTTCTTGCCAAACCCCATGGATGGCGAAAGCGTGGAACACTCAGATTACGTTGGGAAGACTCAGTGGAGTTGGATTTCCATGCAATTAATGTAAGAAACTGGCGTGCTAAGGCTGGTGTAGAAATGGCTGGTGTTAGATATTTTATTAATTTTTCAAGAACATTTCATATGACTTGAAAAAGAAAAATCCTAGTCATTCCAAAATCTTCAGTAGATTATGCTTCTTTGAACGGGTTTTCCCCAGACTGTTAAACAGCGGGGGAATCATTTTTTATTTACCTATCTGAGACGATGTGAAAAAAAAAATTCGTTTTCGAAATACAGTGAACAAGTTTGATGAAATTTTGACATGCTTCATTTTCAACATTCAGAATTATTTTTTCCCGCTCTTTTGTTCAATCAAATTTAAAAGGGAATTTGGGGAATATTGAAAGTAAATGTCTTAATACACGTTCACACTTGGGGATTGAATGCTTCCTAAATGTTCTCGCGTTAAGATGAAAAATAGTTTAGAGGGAAATTTTTAAATCTACTTTTAGTCTAAATGAAAACTATTTTCATTTATTGTTTCCATAAAATTGAATAGGGATTATTTTTATTTGCACAAATGCTGGGAGAGTTTAAAAATGAATGCATGCAATCAGCAGTATATTTTTTCTTAAATTTCGAATTCTTATTGCTTCATACATGCGTTTTTAAACTATCCCACAGTGAGCAGTAATGTAAACACAAGGGACTGATTTCGTTTGTATTGCGGAGCGGAAAATGAAAAGATAAAAATTCCGTCTGGTGAAAATTTTAGTAAAAGTAATTTTTCTCTTGAAACTACTACTCATCTCGTGTATACGAATTCTCAGCTGAAAGATCTATTAGCGAATTCGGTTCCCAAATGTTGAGCAAATTAGAGAGAAGTGCAAACATGGATTGCATTCAAAAATTCCATTTCTCTGTGGACTTTTTTTCCCATCCAGCGTGGGGACGGACTAGCAGTCGAGTTACGGTAGGTGGAAGGAATTAAGACACTCGAACATTGCGTTGCCACAACGTAAATATAGAAAGAGCGTGTTGACGGACTTAGGACGGAGTGTGGGGAGAGAAGAAAGAGCAACACCAAGCGCGTGTTTATAGGACGACACTTATACCTTAAAGAGAGCGTGGCGGTATGATTTTACATGACGTTGCGAAGTTAAGAGAGCGCGAAAATCTTCCCTTCTGGTGTATATAAAATGAATATCTCCCTGTTGACCACAAGGGGCCAATATCTCACTGTTTGATCACAAGGGGTCAATATCTCACTGGTTTGATCACAAGGGGTTAGAATTGGTTAGAGTAGTAACTACGTATTTTGAGGCACGCCTGCTTCTATGTGTTTACATCTTAGTTTGATATGATCCAGTCTAAGGCAAGAGCGGGTTCCGACAGTTCGTTGGTGGATAATTTTCTGTAAATAGGGCCTATTTATTACTTCTTACAGTGAATGGGGCATGAACGGTTCAACTGTTTCTTGACCATATATGGTAATGTTATTGAATTTGATCATATATTGCGAAGTTGAGGTATATCCAGTGAATGGAAAAGAATTTCGGCACGTGGCTTATGGGCTAGTGTAATTTTTCAGCTATTCCTACTTTGCATTTTAGGAAAAGGATGGGGTTTTTTTAGAGAACGGTATTTTGGAATAAGCGTTAGGGGAAATTTAGGAGCACACACACACACAGATATATATCTATATCTAAATTTCTATCTATTTATCTATCTATCTCTTTCTATATATATTTATATATAAATTATATTTTATAAATAGGGACTTACTTTTGATGCTAAAAATTAATTGGGGGCCACAAAGTTGTCTTCTGGGCAGGAAAAATAATTACAGCTAGCCTTAGTTAAAAAAAAACACGACATGGATATTGATTCAATTAATCAACAGTAGAACAACCTTTCACTGAAAACTTAATTAAAATGAATTAGATGTGAATAAAAATGACATATGTATGAAACTTTTAAGAAAAAAATACCCTAGAAGAAATTTAGTGGTTTGCTGACGGGCTTAATTTGATTTACCGTTCGGATCGAGAAAGTTCATTAATCTTACAGAGTTCGGATAGATAGAAAATAAAAGCAGTCTCTTATCTGTGGTCGAAGTGATCGACAATAAATAAAAGTTTGAAAAGAGTAATTATTATTTATGACTCGTTGATTTGTAAAAAGGATTGGCGAAGCTAATTACATATTCCAAATATCTCGGAACGTATGTCAGTGAGTGTAGTTATTGACTATTTTTCCTGGTTGTGATAAATTCTGTGTCATGTCCGTTTCTTTTTGCTCGGCTGATTAAGCGGCTTTTTGACAGCGGTTGCATGCTCTTTTACGGCTTTCATCTATTTAGTAATTGATCGGCCCTAAAATTGTAAATGTATCCTAAAACATGATATTCATTTCAACACAATAAGCCATTGTAATTTTTCTGCCGGTACTCGGGATTGGTTTCTTTGGGCGTGATTTATTTCTTTTCAGCCCAGTGTGGACGATAAAGAATTCTTAGAAAAGTATTTGGAAAAAGAGAGGATCAGTTGAATATTTTTGGAAAAGCTTTTTTTTCCAATGATGTAAACATACGCGTAAAGAAATCCACTTATCAATTTTTCATCTCCAAATGCAGGTTTTATATTGAACAAATTATGAATACCGCATTTTATTTTGTAATCTAAAGCTTGCAAAAAATTATATTTAGTATAGTTAGAAACCACCTTAAAGAATCTTTCCTCTGTCTTAAAGGGAGCAGGGAGACAAAATCATATTTTTCTTAGTTCTTTATCATTTTATTATTTAGTAAGTTTGTTAAATCTTATTTTTCTTAGTTTCTTAGTTATAATTTTATTTTTCTTAGATTTTTTGTCTTACATGTATTTTTAACCCTCAAACAGTACAGTAGTTTGAAACAAAATAGATGGTACGGTCGGGTCGGATCTGACCCGATGTATTTTTTGACGAGGTTTTTGATAGAAATAAGTACACAATAAGCACTTGGGGTTACTTGTCAACTCGGGTTACTCTCTTAGGGTTACTTGTCAACTCGGTCTGCAATGAGAGGGGAGAGTACGGGTGGGGGAAAACACACCCCTGGTTCGGATCCGAACCCCACCGTACCGTTAGAAGGTTAAATGTAAACATAAAAATACTTGAGCAATTTGTAATTTTCCATTTAAAAATCTAAAACTTAAAATTTAATGCATGTTCAATGTCATAGGGATATGACAATAGTGTCAAGGCCAAGGGCAGGGGAATTGAAAATTACGGGACGAATTAAAATAATTGCAAAATATAAGAAAGAAACAGGGCAAGGAAGCAACAGACCCGCAATAAAAGAGAAGGGGAGAAAAGCCAACAATAAACCGTAACTACTAGAGGAGAAGGTGGGATTATGGACCCTCCTTTTGTTTTTGGCTCACTGTGGTCATACCAAAAACTGATTTTCATATTTTGGGGCTCTAACCTCTTCCATAACTCATCATCTAAACATCCTTAAGTGGATTGCCATTAAATCAAATTTTAAGATGTATACAGTCACAAAGTGAAAAAAGTCAAAACTTGCGGTGACCCAAAGTGGAGGGTACATATGGACCCCCACCTTTTTTAACAAAAAAATCATTATCTATTATTAAACAGCTGGAAACAAAAAGAGAAAAGTTTTCAAATGAAAAAGTGAAAGGAGAAATATATTATTAAACAGCTGGCTCTCAAATATTATCTATATAAAAGAAATTCAATTTTGGCGACAAAATTCGCAAATATAAAACTCAGCTTCGGCTCCGGTGCACACAGAATGAGTCCAGTGTAGACTCATCCTACAACGAATCCAAAGTTCTACTCATGTGTGATCTTTGAATGCACCTTCACAGAAAATGCACAATGCTTCTTGCTGGTCTGGGCCATCTTTGTAAACATATGGCTTGTATCCACCCAGAGGATGAGCTCTTTTCAAATTGCTCCGGATGGGGCCCATTCATAAGCGATCCGTTAAGATTTTACGAGGAAGAATATCATCATTGGTGGAAAATATGTTCCCTCGCACTCATGCACAGTACCAGAGAACCATGTGCAGCTGTAGTCAGACCTCTCATCTGACGTTTTCTTTTCAAACCCGATGACTTGGAAACTTTTGACTGAACTCACACTTAAATCAGTTCATCTACCATTAAAGATTCTGGAAATGATTCCAGAACACAAGCCTTTCAGAAAATAAAATTAACCTAGCCACCTGCTCACGTGTGAATCCTTCTGCATGTGCATATGACGTATCTGTAGGTTTTCTGATCGAAATTTGTCTGACGAGTGAGGAATCGGTTTAGCCAGTGTCTCCCTGTTGCTTCGTTTATGAAAGTGTGGGAGATATTATTACGTTCAGCCGATTGGAACGCCAATTTCCTCACATCTGGTCGAGTGAGACCGTGAAATACTGACTCCATCTCTAGCAAATAGGCCACTAACTCCTTTTCAGTGTAATCTAGTAAAACAGGTGTCCTCCCTAGTTTTTGTGCCAGGTGATGACCGAATGGCTGGAGCACTGGCATTTGGTTCAGATCCTGTAGGTTCGAGTTCCACTGATGGTATGGATGTTTGTAGCCGTTCGGAATCGGCTTTTAACTGTAGGTCTCGGTCTAATTAGCCCTTGTATAACAAAAGTTGACCATAGCGCTCCAAACCAAAACCAAACCCTAGTTTTTGTATAACCAAATCTGCTGCTGGCTTATCCACTTGTGAAACCAATAATCTCAAAGTTAATCTTGATAACCAAACCACTCTGGAAGCCTCCTTTAGTCCCATTTCTCCGCATCTTAGCTTCTAGATAGCCTCAACCATCTTCACCCTATCCGAACTTGTTCTGCTTACTACAGCGTCCTTGCTAGCGGGAGATTTCTTCTTAACTTGCATTCTTAGCTTCCAGAATAACCGAAAAAAATTACAAAACATGAAAATAGAATGTATCACAATGAAATCATCTGTGGAATTACATTTTCTCAAGGAAACATTATTGTTACATTATCGAAACCGGTTGTTGGTAATATGGACCCGGGTCCATAATACCAGCACCCATGGGGTCCATATTTCAAACAATGCCATCTTGGAAACAAACTCGTTTTTCACATTATGAATTACATCGAATTTAATTTCGAACTAGCTCAACCGGAACTTCATGTCGTGTAGAATAAGGCCCAAGAATCAGTTTTACAAAACATTTTAGTAGATGTAAAATATTCACTTTTACTTTCCCAGAAAAGTTTGAAACTCGAAACAAGCAATTGGTCACAGGACATCATTCGCGAGTGAACTGGGGTAAATTGACCTCGACTATACATTGCAGGCACCTAGGGGCTCTAGATCACAGCTATAATTAGCGGTTGCACCTGCGCATAGGGATTAAGGAGGATATTAAGGGGATATTAAGGGGGTCCATAATAAATGCAGCGTCCATAATCCCACCTTCTCCTCTACAGATAGAAAATTGGGCTCGAAGGAAGAAATAAACGTTTAAGATAAAAGTTCTGCAGAATGAGTTGCAACGAAAGAAGAAAAGAGAAAGGTAAGACATAAATTTATGATGGTTATAAAGCGGACCACCATGCTCGGTGTTGATCTGAGCATGGGAAAAGTTAAGGAAGCGAGAAAATTTTATAAATCCCACCCTCGACGCGCATTGGTGAAAAGGGGATTGAGAAGAGGCAGCCACGGACGTATTGCAATGACATGGGAATAATATGGCCAATGGAATTGGTAGCGACGGGGCCAGAATTAATCAGCCGTAAGAATATGAAAAAAGAGAGAGGGGGCAAAAAAGAGAGTAGTTAGAAGTTAGAGACAGAAGTAGTATCAACCTAGCGAGTATGTACGAAGCACGCCCGATGATAGTTATGTAAGCCGTGGCCTATGCAAAAAGAGCCCGAGGAAGAGAGTGGCCCAGTTTCCTGTACCGAGTGTCTACAATGATTGAAGGAGCCCTGTACCCTACGAAGAGAGTGCCCCAGTTTCCTGTACCGAGTGTCTACAATGATTGAAGGAGCCCTATACCCTACGAAGAGAGTGCCCCAGTTTCCTGTACCGAGTGCTTACGACGATTGAAGGAGCCATATACCCACGATGAATGTGTCCCAGTTTCAGTGCGGTGAGAGTGCAACGAAGTTCGTCATTGCGAAGTGCCAGATGCCCATAAAGGTGATCCAGTAATCATCTGTAAAGGTACCGTCATTTTGTTTCCTCTTCATATTATATCGTCATTGCTTCTCATAGCGTAGTCATCAACAACTTAATATAGAGCGCGATGTTGAAGTAACCTGATAATGGAAGTTATCGGATAATAAATGATAATTCGTAAAAACGATTTAGTTAATATAATGTGATGAATTGAATATGATCAAATATTAGTTATTAAGTAAGAATATATTTTGAACTACATATGCATTGATGATAATGAGTAATTAAGGTTCATGAATCGAGTTGTAATAAGTAGTGATACCATTTGGTGAGCATAGAATGTGTAATAAGAGTTATTGTATAATTTATGTTGTGTGTCCATTTAATAAATCAATTTGTCATTTTAAACCAGAGTAGTTCTTGGCTATTAGGATCAGAACGCGATTATAATTCAATACATGCAATGTACCAACCACATCTTGATCCATCATTAACCATGAATCATTCAAACGATACTCAATTCATTCAAAATCATTATTTATTTATATACTTAAACCATACTTTCACTGTCACATTGTCTTTGATTTATTTGCCGAATCAATAGCAGATGTGTTTAAATATGTAGATATCAAAATATCTGCGCAATTTAAAATTTTCATTTAGAATCTAATAACATAAAATTTAATATATGTTTAGTGTTTATTTATCTGCTGAATCAACTACACATGAGTATATTTGCCCTAGCACACGTGTCTTAATATGTACATAAAAAAAAAATAACATGAACAATTTGAAATTTTTCATTTAAAATTCTTGAATGTTTGTAGCCTTTCGGAATTGACTCTAAACTGTAGGTCCCGGTCTAATTAGACCTTATGAAGAAAAAGTTGACCATAGGTCTCTGAGACAACCAACCAACCAACCATTTAAAAATCTAAAATTTAAAATTTAATGTATATTTAATTTTTGATTTATTTGCTGAATCAATGGTAGATGCGTTTTAATATACAGACATAAAAAATACTTGATCAATTTGAAAATTTCCCCATTGAACCAATCTAAAACTTAAAATTTAATGTATGTGTTAGCTTTGACTTAGCTTCTGAATCGATGGTTCTGTTTGGATTAACCTTTTCACTTTCGCATCTAGAAAGGTTTTTTAAAGTAATTTCCCTTAATTTATGAAAAATTTTTATTATAAAGGTTTTAGTCCTTTAAAGAGATAAATATCATATTTTGAGGAGAGCAGTTTTTGCTCAAGGAAAATGCTTTGGGAGTTTCTCCTCTAAATCATAAATCCTGAACACAATTTAATGAAAATAGATTGACTATTGACAATAGATGAATATACACAATCTATATATATAAAACGCGTAGGTATGCGGCACAAAAATCGACGATATTTCTACACCCCGAATGGCAACGGCTGCAACTGCCAGATGTAAACATTAGCGGCCGTCCGCAATTTGCAACCGCGTGTCAACATGGATTTACGCACTAAAATCAGGAATGCTCGAAAGTAAGCTGCACGATCAAGTGAAAATTGGGAATAATAGCGAAGAAGAAGTAATTCATTAAGAGAGAGGCGTGAAAGACAACGTATATTATGATAGCGAGGTTATGCTTAATCGTCGGCGGCATAGCAACCGATAGCCAGTAATAGTTAATTTTCTACACTTTTTTCAGCACTTGCTGAATATTTACTCCATTTTAACGGTGAAGACATTTTCCCAACAATTTATTATTTGTTATGATTAAGTGTAGATATCTGAATTGTGAACAGTAATACATACAGAGAGTGATGTAATCCCCGCTATATTTTAGTACTTGCTGAATTCTTACTCCATTTTTAAGTGAAATTTTTTTTCACCAACAATTTCTTATTTGATGTAATGATAAAGTGTAGATATCTTAATTTTCAAAAACAGTACATACAGAGAGGGATGTAATTTATAAAAGCGACCATGCTGGTCGCGCAGCGGCTAGTTTGATGAAAATAGATGAATAGAAATGAATATCGTTCGAAATTATATTGAGATATTTTAAATGGAATTGTTGATACACTGAGACCCTATCAAAAAAACACTTTCTTAGAAAAATTCTTGCTATCTTATAATAATCTAATGTAATATATAATATCAAAATTTTTTTAAATTCAATAAAGGTCTAAACGACTTTTAGCTGTCGAGAAAAAAAAGTAATTTAAATGCACCTTGAAACTAAAAATAATATTTACCTATCATTTTATAAATGCCTTTTGAATTTTATTCTGTCTGGTTTTCATTTTGAGGTTATCATGGCTGGTTTTTGTTTTTATTTTTCAAATGCTATACATTTACGAACGCATGTATTAAATGCGTAATAAGTTACCTTCTTATTCAGTACGGAGTATTTTCGAATCATCAAATTTGCATCGAGTTCATCAATTGCATTAATTAAATTACCTCTGTTGCCCGGTTTTCAATTTGATTCACTGTGTTTCACAACAATCCTCGAGGCGAAATACCTGTAATTGATTTTTTTACGTCAGAAAAATTTCCCCTATAGGATAACTTGGCATTCGTCAGCTTTTGAATCGTCGATATCGCCCTTCAGGTTTTTCCAATTTTCCGATTTATATTTGGCGCTAATTTCCAAGAGACTATTTATTTTAAAATGACAGGAAAATAATTTGCGTGAATTAGAATTATCTCTTTGCCAATTACTTCCGAAAATTAGCTGATTGTTCCTATCTTTTCGAAATTAATTGCTCATTTTTTTCCAACGATAAGATATAATTGCGTTTTCTCCTCTTCTTCACAGGAATGCAAAATAAAAATAACTTTAATATCCCTGAATGTGAGGAAATGGAGAAATTTATTTTTAGAGGAAAGAAAAGTCTTTAAAAGGAGAATGCAGCTGGCACTTGACCTTGCTAATCATTTTGTGTACATTAATTCACTCAAATAGTAGACACAGCTGAAACTTCAGGGAAACGTCTGAAGAATAATTTGCGTTTTCACACCCACATGCAACTAAATTTGGTTTGCATTCGTCAATTCGGGGGTTTCAAAGGAAGAAAGAATGAAAAGACGCTAAAGCTAATTCAGATTATGTCATAGATAAATATATAGAGGTACTGGACGATCCTGTAAATGAGGGGTCGTCAACCTTTTAATATCTACCTCCCACTTTTGCATCTTCGCTGATGGTAAATTTTCTCTACCGCCGACGTTGCCGCAATGACATAGTTGTAAAAATTGTCCTTAAATTTATCTTTTATTTATACTTTAGCATGTCTTATACATAGATAATTTACATTAATGAGATCTACATTTCCAGAAGAGAGATACAGCTTGAAGACTGAACTATGAGGTTATAAGTGTTAGACTCATTATGCACGTAAAATTCTTGTCTTTGGCTGGGGAGCTCATTATTTGCTCCCTAGTCCACGAGTCTACTTCGAGAAGAATCCCAGTGAATTTCTTATTATATTCAAAGTTTAGAGACGAAATTCATAAGTAAGTGCAAATAATGTTTTTGAAAAGTCAAACTCGCGAAGTTTTTAGCAATGTATTGGATATATGGAGGAAAAACAAAATGTGTAGCAACAGACAAAAGCTCTTACATCCCGCCATGGAAGCTTGAATAGCCCAATAGTGGGCGGTAGGGACACTTGACGACCACTGAGTATATGATGATGCAATAAACCCCGTATTGAAAGACAAAAATTAAGTAAAATGTAAAATAGGTTAAAGTTAACTAAACAAAGAATTAGTAACAATAACAACATTTTATTTCCCAACAAAGTTGGGCCAGGGTTTACGTTCAAGATTCAAGAGTAAAAATCTTCCGAGTCATCATGCTCGGCCAAAACAACAAGAAGAAGTGACAAACCGCGACAGACACCCCCAGGGCATTGACCCGTACAGCGCTATCTGGCGGTGAAAACATATATATTCCCAACAAACTGGGCCGGGCTGAACAGCAATGTTCAGGACAATACTTATTACAACATTTCAAAATAATTTTAGGTTCAAGAGTTCACATTTCAATTACAATTTCTCAACATTTGAGTTGAGACCAAAACATTCAAATCTTCCAATTAATGTTCATGTTTCCAAAAAATCACCATTTCAATATAATATTAAATTCAGAAAATTAAGTTTCCAATTAATGTTCATGATTCCAAAATTATACAATCAAAAATACATATTAAATTCAGAAATTCAAGTATACCTTATAATTCAAAATTATAAAAATTTAAATTTCAATTATGAATGAAGTATTTTTTAACAAGTTAAAGTTAATAATACCCAAAGACTAACAATCTATAACAAATGTAACACAACCTATACAAGAATTAACAATTTACAATCAGCAAGGAACTTACTATTCTCACTTCATTGGAGATTCTTAAACACTTACCTAAATACTACAATTTTACACATAACTACACGTTTACATATGGAATCATTCTTGAAATTTCGCTACAAATAAACATACAATAAATATTATATACATTTTATATACATGAGACATTTGAAATACAGTTGTAGGAAAATGATTACATTTAACACTCTAAATTTACAAGTAGTTGAACTGGTCGTTTAATTATTCCTCTTTCAGTTTTAATTTCACAACTACGAATACGACCATCTCTACCTGGAAAGGTTTTTACAATCCTTCCCAATCTCCACATATTTCGTGGTAAATGTTCATCATGAATGATCACAATGTCATTTTCTTTCAAATCACCTTTAGACTGCTGATTTTTATTACAGTTTGCAGATTTCAAGTTCAATAAATAGTCTTTAGTCCACTTGCGCCAAAACTGATTTAGCAGTCTTTCGCGATACAAATATGCTTTTAGCAAAGTTTCTTTACGGCTTTGACCCACAATGTTATTGAATTTAACTGGAGGTAAATTGGACACTTTATTACCTATTAGGAAATGAACGGGTGAAAGTGGTTGTGGATCATTGAGATCATCAGGGACATATGTCAGTGGTCTTCTATTGACCACAGCTTCAATTTCAGTTAGCAAGGTGTGAAGTTCGTCCACACCTAAGGATGTTCGTCCAAGGGTTTTTCGTAGTGGCACTTTCACGGAACGAACTAGTCGCTCATAGAAACCGCCCCACCAAGCCGCTTTCTCGGCAATATATCTCCACTGGATACCCGAGGAAGCATAATACGTTTTAACGTCTGGATGACTGATTACCTTCCACACCTTTTTAAGTTCTGCATCTGCAGCCTTGAAGGTAAGAGCGTTGTCTGAATACACAACTGAACAGATTCCTCTTCTCGAGACGAACCTGCGAAGCAAGCTAAGAGAAATGAGTTAGTTGTTAAATCTCTCGTTAGTTCTAAGTGTACAGCTCTTGTAACTGCACACGTGCACAGCAAAATGTAGAACTTGGTATGCTCATTTTTCACATAAAGTGGGCCAGCAAAGTCTAACCCAACGACATCAAACGGTTGTGACTGTTCGATTCTTGCAGCCGGTAGTGGACCCACAACTTGATTTACAGGTCGAGCATTCATGCGTCTGCACATAACACATTTTTTTAGTATGTTTTTACATACTGTCTACCTTTTATCATCCAGTATCGTTCTCTAATGTAAATGAGAGTACTTGATACTCCGGAATGATACACCTTTTCATGTGCATCAAGAACAATAAGTTCAGCTAATTTGTTTTTAGGAGGCATGATTATCGGGTGCTTTTCATAGTAGCTCAATGAGGATTTTTGGAGTCTGCCTCCCACTAATAAGACGTTATCTTCATTTAAGAAGGGATTGAGCTCGAAAATGTTAGATTTTTTAGTAACTGGTTGTCCCAATTTTAGATTACGAATTTCCACTGCAAAATGTTCAGCTTGCGTTTCTCTAATTAATCGAATTTCTCCAGAGAATATTTCTTCAGCTGTCAAGGTGCCATTTCTTTTCGGTAAATGTTTTCTTGCATTATGAATAAATCGCATTGCCCATGCGATAATTCTAACAGCTCGACTTAATTTGCTGTAATTTTCAAGATCTAAAAGGGGTTTGTGATCGTCGACACTAGCTTGCAAAATTGTAATGTCTTTTACCTCCTTTTTCCTCTCTAACATGGATGCAACAAACGTCGTGGTGAAATCCTTAGGACACTTAAAGTATCCTACATCTTTATACGCTTTTATTGAGGCGTCACAAAAATAGTATAGTTCCAAATTATTTAATTTTCTGAGTTTACCAGGAAAATATTCTGAGTGGTAATTTCAGTTTCTTCACATTCTCTATTTCGTGATACCACTCAGACCACCATTGCTTGCACTCTTTCGGAATTTCATTATCAAAATCTATTCCTAATCGCCAAAGATTTTGAATTAATAATTTTGCACGTATTACAAAAGGCGAAATAAAACCTACAGGATCAAAGATTGTAGCAGTCACCTTTAATAAGTTTCTTTTCGTAATATTCTCACAATTATTTAATGTTTCACACAAAGCCTCAAAGTTTAAGAAAATTTGGTCTTTACGAGTACACCAGTGAAGCCCTAGCACCTTTAATGAATTCTCTGAATCTTCTCCGTTTATTATCCCAATACTTATCCACCGACTCTTTAAAGTCTCTGAATTAGATCTAAATTTACGTAAATTCATCCCTGCATCCCTAAATACTTTACATGCTTCAGAACTAAGCTTGAAGGTTTGCTCAAGAGTATCACCCCCATAAAAAAGATCATCTACATACACCGAAGTATTTAGCATCTCATAAACATCGGGTTTCTCTGGGGCTATCTTAGATATATGATACTTAATAGTACTAGCCAGAATGAAGGGACTGCATGAAACGCCAAATGGTACTCTAGTCATCCTATATGGTTTCAAATTAAAATCCTTATCAAAATAAAAAATCTCAAAGCATCTCTGTCAACATCTGCTATTCCAATTTGATGGAATGCTTTCTCAATATCTGCGGAAAAGGCATATTTGAATTGTCTGAAACGCAGTATCATATCTAACACTGAAAGATTTAAATTCGGCCCAGGAACTAAACAATCATTAAGGGATGCGGCATTGTTTTGTTTTGAAGAGGCATCATAAACTATTCTTACTTTAGTTGTCGTAGAATTTTTCTTACAACTGGGGAATGTGGCATGTAATAAGCTTTGTCACTGCTACTTTCAAAACTACATTCTTCAATAATTTGGTTATCTAACTGATCACGTATTATTTCATTATAATGTTTACGAAGCCAAAATTTTTCCTTAATTTATTTCCTAAAGACATTAAACGACTTTTCGCGTTTTCAAAATTATTACTTAAGGCTTCATGATTTTGTTTCCATAACAAGCGAGAAACATATCGCCCATTATCAAACTGCAATTCCCTCTGAAATTGCTGAATAACCGATTCATCGGAAACCTCCTGTTTGTTTTCTGTCAACCCCAGTGTGTCCAGAGACCAGAACCGCTTTACGATGTCATTAATCTCAACATTCTTCGACGCGTCGGCAAAATACTGTACACCGATATTCATCACAGCTGCGTTCTCCAAGAGCTTGTCGTAGCCTCCACCCTGAATAGTCCACCCAAACAAGGTGTCAGTTGCGAACAAATTATTGCCTAGTTTCTCCTTCCCCACAGCCAGGACATTCCAGTAGTAATCCGCTCCCACCAGAATTCTTATCTCCGATGCTTCTCCGCTATCGGCTAGCTGCAGCCCCTTTGAATCTAAGATTTCACGAATGCTTTTAGTTGGTACTTTTACAAAGGCTCCTGTTATAGTATCTGTTACAAGCGCTTCAATTATTATGGATTTTTGGGGGAACTTAACATTTTTAAGATTTATTTGAACGACTTCAAAATCCCGTTCACGACCTTCACTAAACCCAAATGAATAAACATACAGTTTTTCTTTTCTCAAACATCTTAAATTTAATTGTTTAGCTAGATCGGCTCTAATAAATGATTTCTGGGATCCTCCATCCATTAAAATCCTAACGGTACTATTTTTGTTCGTGTCAACATTTTCTGCTAAAACTGAACAAGTCTGTAAATATACCCCCTTACAAGTATTTTCGGAATTTAAAGACAAAGATGCAATAACAGACTCTTTGTCCTCCGTTGGTATATCAATATTAACTTTCCTACAGAATAATTTGTTATGACTTGAACTATTACAATTTTGGCAGGGAGAAATTTTGCTTCTACAATTTGGAGACATGTGTGTTTTCCAAAACATTTATAACACCTACCCTGAATTTTCAAAAGTGTTCTTTTATCCTCGTCGGATTTTTCGCAATCTACAACACTATGGGAATTTACTTTACAGAAAAAACAGTATGGTTTAATTACTGTAGTAAAGGCAGACGCAGTTGGGATATTTTTACCCTTCAAATAACTATTTTTGTTTAAGAATCCCGTTTTGTTTTTCTGATGGAAATCGAAATTATCTTTCGTATTACAGTCTTTACTAAATAGATACGACGCTTCCCTGCATTCAACTTCTTTTCGTACGAAATCTATTAACTCTGAAATATCAAAATCTGAATTAGACTTTCGTTTTCTGTTATACTCTAAACTTAACTCCTCTGGTAATTTTTGCAGTATTATTGGGCATAACAAGTTACCGTAAGAGCCCGACGTCACATTTAAAGACTGTAGACTCCTAATCTGAATTTCGCAATTATCATAAAACGTTCTGAGGGCTTTTACATTACGAACATTTTTTACAGGATCTACCGATAATAAGTGTTTCATATGTGAGCTGATTACCATGTCATTCCTTCCAAACCGCTGCTTTAGCAATTCAATAGATGAATCATAATTTTCATTTGACAAGGAGAACCCAGAAACAGCCGCCAAAGCCGGACCTCCCAAATACATTTTTAAATAACTAAATTTTTCAATTTTAGTTATGTCATCATTATTATGTATAGTTATTAAGTACTGGTTCCAAAAATCTAACCAATTGCTAGGATCCCCAAAGAATTTTCCTATAGTTAATTTAGGAAGTTGGATGCTTTGTTTAAATGTATTTCCGGAAGTTGAAGCAACCGAGGTCTGAGAGTTCTCAACGATTTTACTTTTGTTTTCATTATTGAGCTTCTTTTTTGCTCTAAATGACCAGATCGTAATTTTCTCTTCGTACTCTTGTACACAAATTAGTTCTTCTTCAAATTCCTTTTCAGTAACATTTAAATTCAACTCTATTGCTTTATCTAATTCTTTTAAATTTTCTGATTTTGTTGATAACAAATTTAAATTTTCTTCTAAAACTTCACAATCACAGTCCTCACTTTCGATTTCTGATTGTAGTTTATTTAAAATTTTGGACACAGCGGTCCTTATTATTTTCTTTTGGATTTTAGTTTTGACATATCTTCTTCCATATTTAAAAAATATAATGTCCTACCTTATTCAGACGTCTTCAAGATCCATGTATGGTTTTCAATAATCCATTTTCAATTGGCACAATTTTAATACTAAGATCGTGCCCCACGTTGGGCGCCATGAAAGACAAAAATTAAGTAAATGTAAAATAGGTTAAAGTTAACTAAACAAAGAATTAGTAACAATAACAAACATTTTATTTCCCAACAAAGTTGGGCCGGGTTTACGTTCAAGATTCAAGAGTAAAAATCTTCCGAGTCATCATGCTCGGCCAAAACAACAAGGAATAAGTGGACAACCGCGACAGACACCCCCAGGGCATTGACCCGTACGCGCTATATGGCGGTTTAAAACATTAATCTTCCAACCCGTATAAACTATTGCTACAAACTTTCGGATTATTAGACTAGCATACTATTCACACAAAAAAGGGCTCAGAAAAAATAAAGTAGAGCATATTCTCAACGCTGCATATTCTCAATAGCTGCACATTGGATCGACTATATCAACTCCTGCTTTTGTCGTATTGTAATCCAGTATAATCGCTGGTTTACCACGCTTAAATCACGACTAACAATGAATGGAAAGGAATTCAAGGGTTAGAAAATCAGACCTGCATTAGAAAGGGTGTAGCTATAAATGGAAACTGCTTAGAACACTCAAACCTTACATGCAAAAACAAACCATTCAAAATTATGAAAATGTTGCACTTTGTATACGGGCTCACCCGCTGAAGGGTTAAATTTTAAATTTAGACTATTATAGGAAAAATATAAACTCATATAGTTTTAGGGTCGATCGCAAAATTGCTGACATAATTTTAACTACCCCAGATCTTATAATTCGATTAAGGGAAGCCGACAACTTAATGACTTTTGAAGTCGAATTTATATGAAGGGTCCTTATGAGTATAAAAGACAATCCCTGTAGCCGACAACTTGGTCCCTCCTTTGATGTCCGAGTCTGTGGGTTCGAGTTCTGCTCTTGGCATGGACGTTTGCAGCCGTTCGGAATCGGCTTTAAGCTGTAGGTCCCGGTCTAATTAGCCCTTGTGTAGCTAAAAATTGACCGTAGCTCTCCAAACCAAACCAAACATTTGATACCCAGTGTTACGTCACACGATTCATGTCTAATTCATAACTTTTTGAATTAACTCTCACAGCTGCTATCGACGGTTTTCTCATAGAATTAATTCTAAAACTTTTGAAGATGGATTTTGTTATTCTTTTTTTTTTTCGCTTACAATGAATAATACAGCTTGAGAAGGGTTATCTCTAATTGTAGCTGAGACTAAAGGTTACAGCTGATGAATGGGCAAAGTATGAAAAAAGCCAAGTGTGTAGTTAGTTGACATGTATCAATCACGAACACTTGAGTACTGTACTGAGCAGTTGTGCAACTGATTGTTTGTTGGAAGTGGTGCGTTTAATTATTAAGTTTTCTTTGTTAAATATCCCCTGCCTAAATATCCCCTGCCTAACTGTAGTAAGATTTTTTTAAAAATGAAAATCACGAGGTATGTAAGTAAAATATTTATTTTTAGTTAAAATATTCGCTGAGGTTAGAGGTGACTAACGTGAATACAATAATGGATAAGGTCTTTAGCGTCTCAAGGAGATGTCCCTGTAATAAGTGTTAAAAAAATTATGGTTGTTGGTAATATGGCCATAATGCTGTGATAAAGAAATTTAAACAGTAAGAGTTAGTTTTAAAAATCTCTACCCAGAGTACTATACAAGATATTCCTTTCGGAATCTTTTTGGAAAAAAATTAAAGAAAAACTCCAGTTAAATTTAACTTTTTTTTGCTCCCGTTTAAAATGAAAATTTCTATTAGTTTTGATTATTATTAGAAAAAATTGACATATTTTCCCCCGAGTAGTAATCTTTTGTTCAGATGGAACGTCTTAGTAGTCATTAACATCATATTCCTTACTCAGAAACTTATCTGGTAGCCCAGTGGTTCTGAAAACTTTTAGATCCACGGCTCCCTTAATCTACAGATAATTTCCGGTGGTGCCCTTATTATGAACAAACCATTATACAGTACAGAAAAATTTTAATTATATTTCTAACTAAATTGCTTTTCACTCAATAGTATAACCATAAATATCAAGTAGTAGAGGTAAAAAAAATGAAGATTAAAAAAATTACAGTTTGTGAAAAAGGGCTTTATTATTATTAGCCGTATGGCATATGCCGAGGAACGGTGCCCCTGGGTGCAGCGACGCACACTTTGAGAACCCCTGTGCTAAAGGTTTATTACGCCAAAAGTCCTCTACCCAGAAAGCCGAAAATATAGCTTTAGCGCCGATTCCGAGTTAATCATGAAAGTGGTGACGACAGATTATCGAAATTACCGACTTTACAGCTACCGATCGAAGAAATACGGAGTTTTTGGGACAGTCCCACGTGCCCCTAATGTGTCGATGTCGCTGAGCAGCAAAGATACTCAAATTTGCGAAATTTTTAAAATCCCGAGGAGATTGGGGCGATAGGTCTCCGCCGCGATCTGGGCACAGGGTGTCATACCGCAGAAGACTTCATGAAAGTCCATCCTAAAGCATTTCTTAGTCCTAGAGAACGATCCTCTGCCGAATGAATCCCAAAAAAGAACACGGGGGCGCAAGTTTCAAGTTACTCGGGAAAGCGATGACGTCAGCGAAACCACCGTACTAGTTTATCATATTTTCGACCCCCCATTGGCAAAAACAGCACTAGAGTTGCCTCTAATTCATGCTAAAGCAGGGATTCTGATGCCTTTTAGACCCGCGGATCCCTTGATCCACAGATACTTTTGGGCGGTGCCCTTATTATGAACTAACCATTGTACAGTACAGAAAAAAATTTAAGTAATATTTCTAGCTAATTTATTTTTCACTCTATAGTATAACTATTAATATGAGGTGCTAGAGGTAACATAATTAAGATAAAAAAATTTACAGTTTGTGTAAAGGGCTATTCTTATTAGCCGTATGGCGTATGCCGAGGCACGGCACCCACTTTGAGAACTCCTGTGGTAGCCTATTTCGTTAACTGCTATAATTGCTGTCCTTGTGAGCCTACTCAAGTGCAACGGTTATCGAAATGCTTTTAACCACTGTATGTAGCAGTTGCAATCGTTCTACGTTCAACGACTGTCACACCGTTTTTTCTTTCCCAATATTTCTAAAGCAACGAACCTCTTTTGTCCTCGCAATCTCTCGGCTTTTCCTTTATATCGCTTCAACGACATTACAACAGAGATACCTAGTTAGTTCCCCCAGATCTGTCCAGCAGTGATATATATTTTGGGATCTAAATGTACAGATCTGCGTTTGCTTTTAGGAAATTGCTTGATTCCAAAGAGTTCGAGTTAAAAATCAGAATAATTACAACAAAAACTGTTTCCAGTTTCAAAGAAAGTGTGTACATCGGTTTAGTTACTTCACATTTATATTTGTTATTCCTTTGTGTTTTATGAATGAATGAATCACGTTGGCTGCCATTGTGAAATAACGAAGCGTGCAATCTCGTCTTTAAGGGAGGTGCCGTGTTTACCATCCCAGGTGAAAGTCCTCCAGTCACATAATCTTCCGCTGAAAGCCTAATTTGCCGGCAAACTTGATCGGCGGAAGGAAACCCCAACTTCCCGGTCCAGTAATTTCCGCCCAATTCATCATCGTCGCATGCTTTCACCCACTCTCCAGTTACACAGTGATATCATCATCCCTGCAGGGAATGCCGTGTTGTATCAGCATCTGACGTCATCAGGTGTGGTCTAGGATCCCCGCGTGTGGTGACTGTCACTCAAACGGGAAGGTTGGGGGTTGCCCTGGTGTCGGAATTAATTTCGCAGTCTGGAAGTTTTAAATCCGTTTTTATACCTTATTTTTTTTTACATCGAATTAATGTTTCCGGTTGATAATATATCATGACTCTGTGAGAAACTGGAACCGCAGAATCTTGCCGAAAAAATTCGCATATTTTCCGACGAGATAATTCTTATTTAGTGACATATTAAGTTTCGTTCTCATGGGTGTTAATGGACGAGAGTAATTAATACCGATTTGCGCTTGTTTATCTACTGAAACTAGGTTTTTTTAGGTCAATCAAGTAATGTAAGCACGTTATTTAGGAAACGTATGGGTTTTCGATGAGATTTTATTTCTCAAAATTTATAAACCATAAATATATATAACTAAGAATGTCTCCAATGCTGATAAATTTACAAAGATTTTGACAAGCATAGTTTATTCAAATTAAAAGTGCGATTTTAAATTGCAACTAGCCTCCAATTCATTGAAACTTATTTTAAATTTTATAAAAGTAATTTCTCTTTCATATCGCTAATTTTAGTTGTTAATTTGAATATTTAATGATGATAAAGACGCCATTTTTTTGTTTAACGCAAGTATTTAATGTATTGAACTTTGTATTTTTTTAACACAACATAGAAAATTCGCAAGAATTAGGAATGTGAAATTTAACGCAAGTATTTAATGTATTGAACTTCGTATTTTTTTTAACACAACAGGGAGAATTCGCAAGAATTAGGAATTTGAAATTTGCCAGACGTATGTATGAAAAAAATATTACACGTAAAATATGGAACATAGATATTTTCTGATAATTTTCGCCATTCATTATTAATAAAAAAATAATTTAACCCACTTATCATATATATATATATATATATATATATATATATATATATATGAAGCGGTGAAAGGCAAAGTGGTGTAAGTCAGTAAGTCAAGTGGTGTAAGTCCAAAGCGTTTTACTGCAAAAACTACAAAAAATTCCACTATAAATTGAACAAATTATAATTCATAATAATTATTATAATATTGAAAATAATAATTATATTGCAATTCCACTATAAATTGAACATGGATATTACATTTTTGCTCTCAAATAAAAAAATTTAAAAATGTGACTTACACCACTTTACTTTCACCACCTCATATATATATATATATATATCGTTTATCTAAAGTTTGCAAATACTATAGCCATATGCTTGGCGCAGCCTAGCAGCTAACACAAAAAGAACAAAAACATAGGTGCAGCCAACCTATTTTTATTTTATTATGAGCATGCATACAATATGTCGGATTCTGTTGGTTTGGATTTAAAGATTTTTCGTTATATTGATGATCTTATTATTTTAATACGCCAGACAATTTCAGACTAGAGAATATATATCCAGAGTGTCTTACATTAAAAAATACAAACGACGGATCTTTTAGCGCGGACTTCCTAGATATTGCTTTCGAAATAAAAAACAGTTTTTTATATATGTCAGTATACGATAAAAGAATAACGTTCCCTTTTAAAGTAATATCATTAACACACTGGTCATCAAACATTGAGAAGAGAATCTTTATCAACATTATCTTATGCCAGATACTAAGATTTTGCAGAATTTGTAATTCTAAGGAAGCTATTAGTAAACAATTTTTTATTTTTAAGGCGAAACAATATTATGATAATAGCATACCGTTGGACTTTTTAGAATGCTATATTGGGTCGGCCGCTACTAATTTGAATATTCCACTGCACACGTAAAGTATATGAATGGCCCGGGTTAAAGCCATTGGACGCCCGGGGCAGGATGGCTGCTGACGTATGTGATGGAACGACCGCACGTGTACTGGCTTACGCATATAAGGTATAGACGGATATGTTCATCGTTTCTAAATCGCCTGTTCTTTTGTACGAGCTCTGATGTCTGGATATGAAGAATTCTATTTTAATGCAGTTTATTCTGGTATGACTTTTTCGTTTATTTGCAGGGCTACAAGTGGTCCCGTGGGGTGGTGCTCATATTTCTTTTATAAACGGTTATTTTGTAGCACCTACCTACGACCGTCGTGTCATAATAATTTCTTTTAGTTTTTTTGTCTTCTAATTTAGCCATATTAATATAAAAGTTTTTGAATATGACACCATGGCGAAACCACTTGTGTTTGATTATGTTTCTTGCTTTACCCACGGCTGATGAGCCAAGCAAAGACTGGTGATTTTCTTGATATTTTTCTTGATGTTTTTGGCTTTTTACAGTCTAATTGCTTGTTTTTTTTTGTTTTTTTTTGGGGTGTTCATTCACCTATATTTCTATATTTCTATCTTTGAGTGCTAATGCACCTATGTTTTTGTTCTTTTTGTGTTAGCTGCTAGGCTGCGCCATGCATATGGCTATAGTATTTGCAAACTTTAGATAAACGATATATTCGTGCTTTGTGGTTAATGGCTGCTTTAGCGCATGGCCACGAAAGCTATTTGTTATTTTTTCTTCACCTTGTGTGTATATACACATATATATATATATAATAATATTATATATATATATTTATAGAGACTGGTAAATCGGTCTGTGGTCTGAGGGATTAAATGAACAATACACCAGAGTACTGCTAATTTTTAAAGTCATCGATTTTTAAAGAAGATTTTGACATTGTTTTAGATAACCTCATCCTATAGGTTAAAATATGTCAGCATTAAATCGAAAATCGGTAAGTCTTCGTACCGGTAGGATAATTCAGTTGTGGCGATTGCATACTCGAGAATAGTTAACCCGGATTCAATACCTGCTTTAACAGACAATTGTTACTACGGCGCCGAATTCTAACTGAACGTTAGTCAACCATTGGTGGAGAAATTTAGCATTGTTGAAAAAAAAAAAGAAATATTTTTAAGTAAATCAAAAAATAAATACGTATAGGCCAACATGCGGCACTGTTAAGCTCAAAGAGAAGGTGGAAATATGTAAGGAATAGAATGAGAGTAAGAAAGGAATAGAAAATGAGCGTTTCTCACACCACTTGGCTAGCAGAGTGATTGAATACTGGGTCCGAGGTTAGGCTATCCAGGTTTAGTAAACGGTCTTTAGAATGTATTACTTACATTTTTATTTGCATACTGTATTTTATCTTTCTGTGTATGGATTTTTACACTCCAAGGTTGGCGAGCGGTCCTCATAATATATTCTAAACAGAAAATTAAAGCACATAAAGCATATTTATGTGTATTATGTTTTTTTTAATTTTCTATGTATGGATTTTTATGCTAACGGGTTGGCAAGTGTTCTTTATAATATCTGTGGTGCCCGGTCTAAAGGGCTTTAGTCAAAAACAGTGATTTAAATATATCAAGTTTTTGGCTTTTATACCAATCGCAGAATAATAATTTCGACTTGAGTCTTTTGTACAAAGAAATGTAGTTTTGTATACAATGTTGGTAGACTTAAGCCTTTTATACGAGTCAAAAGATTTTTGATATTTATCAATACTATCAAATATCTAAAAATCACTATTTTTGACTTAAGCCCTTTATACCGGGCACCATAGATATAGTCTCAACAGAAAAATAAAGCACATACTATATATTTATATGTATTCTGATTTTTATTTTCCATGTATAGATTTCTTTGTTCCCTGGAGCATTGCATCTTAAGGAACCTTAAACATTATAAATGACTTGTAATATCGAAGTTAAATTGTAAAAATAAATGTTGTATTAAAAATTGGATCAAAAGAGCACATTATTAATTCTGAAGCTATAAAATTTTTACAAAAATGTTCCTTTAATTAAACATTCAAACCGTCTACTATTACGTAAGTCGACAAAATAAAAACAATTACTTAATCATAAAAACTGTCAAAACTGTAGTGTGAATTAACACTTTCATTGTAAAAAAAAAATTGGCATGAAATGGGGGAAATGCGTTCATTTCTTTCTACAGATTACCACTAAGCACTCAACCCGAAAATTAATTTTTCCTTTGACCGCATTCATATTGAAGATAGAGGAAAATAATAGAGCTGAATTCCGACACACGAAGAATGCGCCCTTGAAATTTTGTTCCGATTGGCGCAACGGCTGTCAAGTGTTACTTAGGAATTCCTTGTGTAAATAAACTGAGAAGCTCTTAAAGCCCAATAATGTTTGAACATAAACAAAGAATCTCCGAAGAGCTTTCTTATGGAGGAACAGCAAACGCTGCTGGGTTAATGGACTTCTCTGTTTTTTGCGCTTCTGCTTTTCTCCCAAGTATGATTTCAGTACTCTGAATCATATTACCTTTTAACCGAAAACATTTTCTAACACTGACTGTTAGTTTTTCGTTTAAGAGTTACATCGATAACACAGATATTATCACACTGAAGGTACTCGAAGGTCTGACGATTTTAAGATAGATAGAACTTGAAAATTTTCAATCATTTCTCAGAGTTTTTCAACGTATTGGTTGCTGCTGGGCGCTCAAATCTAAAATTATTCCTTCTACTCCATTAACGTTATTTAATAGAAAGTATTAATGAATTGGAGGAATTTATTTTCCTAAATGCATGCCTACTCGACGAAAAAAAATTGATAAAGAAATGGATTTATATTTTTTTACATTAAGGTTTAAAATTTAGAGATTTAGTACAGAGTAACATTTAGTTAAAGATAGACCATCATCAGACTAAAACACTGGGTCTAATAAACCTGAGAACTTGCACTGTAAAATTTTCCCATTGGGTAATAGAAATGATAACTTGATTTTTTGGGATAAGAGAGTTATTTATGAAAGAAAAATATTCAACTATGGAGCTTATAGTAGTCTTTTCGAATACTACACATTCACTGTCAAAGCACTTTTTGCACATTGGAAATGAATACTCACCATGAGACAAATATGAAACGTGGACAATAAAAATATCACGTGAATGTTTGGTTTCAAAGCACATCATGTTTTGTGCATTATAAATACACACACACAGATATATATATATATATATATATATATATTATATATATATATATAATTAAATAAATAAATGATTAAACATATATATAATTACAGCGCTGTCAAAATTTAAATAACATATGTTGATTGATAATTAACACAATAAAAGACAATTTAAGATAAATATAGTTAAACTAATACATTTTCTAGTAAAATTTATTCTGGAAATAACATTTTGTTATAAAAGAAACATATTTTTAAGCTTGATAAATTCTCTTTTGCAAATTCTACTTTTTTTTCGTGTTTGGAGCATTTTCACTGCTTTTTACATCAGAGCTTAAAACTAACGCAAATATTAATTTCCGTCAGAGAAAATGAGTGCTGCATATGGAATAAAATATTTTTCATAAAATCAGTGACAATGTCATGCTACATTGTCAACATTGGAGAACAAGGTACATAACTATTTGAATAGGCGATAGCTTTATCATCTCTTCGCATAAGACCATCTTAATTTTTATGTATGTTTTTTCATAGCTACTATTCCGGTTCTTTTTAATCTTCTAACACGTTAAGTCTTCTTAGATCGGCTTCCACCTATAAAAGGTCAGACCTTCGCTTCTAATATTAACTTTGAAAGAAGAGTTAATTTTTTCTGCCCGTCTACAATGCCCGTGGGATGCTGATCGAGCCCTCCATTAAAAAAAGTGCGACAAGCTTTGTCTTTTGAATTAGCTCTGGAATTGGATATCAAGGCCTTAGCATTTTGTTCTTCTCCGAGTGAGGTTTTCTATGGCTTGACCAAATATGGAGAGCCGCGAGTGCCTAAGTGTGTTCAGAAGGTGTAAAAAAAAGCAATTTGGATTTGCCTACCCCTTATTTTATCAGCTCTTTCTTTTGTAAGCCGATGTGATTATCCCGTCAGGCGACTCTGTAAAGGGGCCGTCAGTAGTCTAATCGAAAACTATTTGAACTCATTTTCTAATTTTTTTTTTCTTCCATGATTGCACGCAGAATTCAATTAATATTTGCACTTCAATTACCTGTCATGAATTAAAAAAGGTACAAAGTACAGGGCCGGCCTCATTTCCTTCGTGACCTGTGCGTTTCAGTTTAGTATGCAGTCACCATTTTCCTTATACTAGTTGATTTATTTACTTATAATTAATTTTCACTAACTTTTGGTAAATCTGCCTTCTTTACGTAATTTGTATCAAAACTTGGAAGATGTTTACGTCATATACTTCCACACTTAGAATAATTACGCAATATTTAGCCTAAAAATTTTTATCATTGAAAATTAAAAGAATTCAGGTGAAAGGGGGATTTAACTTTGAAGTTCTGAGCTCTTAGTTATTACATTTGTTCAAATCATTCCTTTGAGCTGATGACCTATCTCTCAAATGATGAAGCATGAATATTAATTCAGATTTGTATCAACTCAGCACGAAAAACCAGTAAAAAACTGAACGGCCGTTCTGAACAGCCAGCCGGTTTCTCTTGATGATCTTCACCGGTTGTCTCAGGTTCCAGGTAAACAATATGAACATTTCGAATAGGTGACTGACTACTTTGAAAATGTCATTTTTTGACTATTTTGGTCAATTTTATTTTTTGTAAGAATCTTGTAATTCAATCTTTTCTCTTTTCAAAACTGTTTTGATTTTCATTCTACATCAATTAGAAGCAGAGATATGGCTATTTTAAAAAACATCGTCTGCTACAAAATTGAAGTGACAAACAACTTAAAATGCGTTTTTCTCAGAATTATGTTTTTTAACACAAATCTCTACCGTTATCATGATATTTCACATAAACTATATATATAAAACAGTTCCGTAACTGACTTACTCACTGACATACAATGCACAGACCAAACCGCTGGACCTAAAGGACTGAAATTTTGCATGGCGATTCTTCTTATAGTGTAGGGGTGCAGTAAGAAAGATTTTTGAAAAATTCTTCTTAGATTTTTTAAATTAAATTTTTAAGCTGTTTTTGTAACTTTTTTTAAGTTTGCACTTAAAGTAATAATTTGATGGTTATAAAATTTATATCACGAGAAATATCACAAAAATTCCTTTAAAATGAAATCTTTTTCGAATCTTTACCTCCATTTTCTGAATTTTGGTGAATTTTTAAAGATTGATTTTTAGAATTTAATTTATTAAATGATGATCAAGTGATTTTTTTTCTGGTACTTTAAATAAATTTATCATCACGTGCATAACAACTAAATAGACAAAAATTTTTTTTTTCTTGCTAATGCGGCAGACGATTGGACATTATCCAAAAAAATATTAAAATACAATAAAAGATATGTTCCTAAAACTGTACTATATTAACTGTACTATATTCTTTAGTATGTAAAGTAAGGCAAACTATATTGTTAAAGATGATTTTTAGAGTCTATTGGGGAGGCACTTACTATAGCTGATGTATGCAGCGATGATGGTAACATCAACGACAGGGTCCCAGAATCATCTCCAGTATAGGAACATCTTAGCGGGATATTCGCACTTCTCCAAGACTCTGGGACAGGCGAGAGTCTCTATCATCTATCTCTGAGGAACCACGTCTGAGATCGATCTCCTTCTTCTCCAATTCCTCCCGTCCTTAGCGGAGCTGTTGTCCGTTTACAGGGGGTAAAGTAAGTTAACAGGGGGCTATTATATTTGTGAGGGGGGCTATTCTGGCCCGCCCCTCACTTTCATTGGGCAGTGGGCTGTTTTTCTTTCAGTGGTTCCTGCCCCAATTGGTTCTTTATTAAACAGCCTCTGTCGCCTCTGTCCATAGTCTATGAAGTACCTCCCCCACCATAATTTTATTTTGCAAAACAACTTTGACCCTTCTCATCTGACGTTTTTACTGTGGAGCATAAAATAACGACCATCCATCTTGTAAAATTTAGACTTTAGATCGCTATCACTGGCCACACCGACAGCTATTCTTCTATTTTTTATTGGTTTACAAGCCTGTATTTACCCCTGCCTCTGCATCCTTTATAATACATTCGTTATTGGCCACACACCGTGGGGAATTTTACCATTTCACTTCTACAAATACAACGCCGGAGCTCTGAAAAATTTAAAATATTGACCAACTGTGAGAAAACTTTCGAGGAAATCTTTAGGATTCCTCTGAGGATAAATTAAATTTCTTGAATTTCAGTTTCTTGCCTTGAGAAAAAAATTCCTGTTTAGCAAGTTAACGGTATGAGGGAAAGTTAAATGCAAGAAAAGATTATGAAAGAATATGCATGTTCTTTTTAAGAGGAGAACTAGATAATTTCATCTCACTTCTCAATTATCAGATGGAATTAAGCACTGTAATCTATAAGTATTGTCTTGAAGTACTGTCTCAAAATGAAAAATATATATTTTTTATCATTCTGTCTAAGGGACTATCATTCTTTCTGAGGGACTTTGTCGTGAGACATTCTCTTTTTGTTATTCACCGCGATTTATTGGCTACTTTATTATTGGTGCACCACATAGGTGAGCGAGCATTGCTCCCTATAAAGAGGACGACACGGAAACAACCAAGCCTTATTCGGGATTTGAACCCAAGCACACTGCGTAGCTGCTCAGAACGCTGACCACCACACCACGTGGCCTTTTTTTAATTATTCTAATAGATTGAAAAATTGATTTGCTATCTAAATTCCCTTTAGTGTTTGTTCATTCAGCATGCAATACTTTTATACTTTTATAGACGGTGAGAGATGAAAGCAGTGCGTATTACGCTTTCCGTATTACGCTAAACGTCCAAACGACGAGGAAAGACATTCCGATAACCGTGTTTGTGGAAAAAAAACGCATAGAACATTTCGCAATGGACGACAGTTCTTACTGCTGTGGGCTGGATAACTGTTCTTCATCGGTCACTAGCAAAAATTTAAGAGAAAATCCGCATTTTGTAGTCTTTTCTCACCAGTCTTCTTATCGACTTTGCTTTGCTTGGGATTCCATAACAAGGGCGAAATATAGGTCTGAGGTGGTCAAACTCTCACGACCTCTACCCAACACCCCTTCTCTGATCATGAACTCTGGCCGAATGTCAGAAGCCGAACTTTGACCGGAAGTTCCATTTCATCCGTTACTATTCACTTTGTTCATCAACGCAATACAGCATTGACGAACATGCTTGCTGTAATCTATTATAATCTGATTTGTTAAAGTTATGTTATTACATTGCTATTTTATGTGTTCGTGAGGCGCATGATACTTTTATTCATCTTCAGGTCCAAGGCTGCTGGGTACGTAGAGGTGTATACATATGCAATTGAGGCCCCTCCCATGAGGAGGTCTTCCATGCATTTTGTCACCTTCAACCACAATTCGTTTTTGACGATATTTTTTTAAGTTGTGGACTGGTAGACTATATTTTGTGAATCATTAATGAATACTGAAAAAAATTGGAATTCTTTTCACTCCAGCGTATTTATCGGCTGTGTCTTTCTGAGGAGCCCATGAAACCTAAGTCCAAGCTGCTGGGTAAGCTAGATATGTATACAGTCATACCTCGGCACTCGTCGAAGTTAGTACGTATCGGATTTCGACCCGAAAATAATTATTTCGGTACTCGTCGTTTCCTCGGTATCCCGTCAACTGGGGTAACTTCGGCCTTTGCGGGTAACTTTGGCCCAACAAACGATGAAAGGTTAACCAATGGCTTGCTCATTTGGACCAACTAATGTTGGACCAAAGTTACCCGCAAAGGCCAAATTTACCCCAGTTGACGGTACTCGTCGCATTTCGACCTGGAAAAAACTGCTTTGGTACTCGACACATGCTGAAATGTTTTCTAAATGGATTGAATTGCAAAATTTTGTTTAAAAGTATCACCCTGATAAAGCTCCAGCAAGCCTAAATGTGGACTTGTTTGCAGATCAAACAATGTCTCACTTCAGACACATTTTGAAACGCAGGCAGAAGTAAGTTACTGTTAATAGGTTCGTAAAGAAACTCCCTCAATCTGAGTCTATTAGAAGTTTCGGTTGTGTTAAGAGACAGAAAAGAGAAAAAATTCCTGTGCAACAGCCTGGTGATTTATCAATAGGAGACTTCCCTTCTGTGTAATAATTCCACTCCTCCTCTACTTCGCCCCTATCACATTAGACCATCATCTCCTTTCATTGAGTGAATTGAGTGAAGATAAATTTAATTTTATCTAATTATTATTTTAAATTATGTCTGTCGAATTTAAAAATTTTGTATAAAAAAAATCCCCATCAATTTATGAATTGCCCCAAAAAATGGGAAATTTCTGGTTTTCAGTAATGAATTAATTCAATTTACATTACTTCTTGTGGGAAAAATTCGTACGGTACTCGTTGTGTCTTCTGTAACCAATTAACAACGAATACTGATTTATCACTGTATATATATTTGCTATCGTGTCTGCTGTTTTGTTTGACGTGCAGTGCTACTTCGTTCAATGTCACAGAATTATTCAAGTCCTTCTAACATCTTTTTTTTCATATTTCAGCATTAGATTTATTAACTTAACCTTCGCAAATTGCATAAATCAAGCGCGTGACATTTTCCCAATCCCTGACATTTTATGTTGCGCTAGAAAAAATATTTAAAAAAAATGGTGAGAAAGAAGAGTTTAAACTGTAATAAAAAAGAAGAGGCCTCAACACTGTATACAGTTACGGAAATTCCAAAACCCGTGACTATGTTTGATGATTCATTGAATATTAAACCATGAAAAATTGCGCAGGATGAACCGACCTTGGCGATCAATCGAGATCGTCTTTAAATCCATCCTGGCAGCCGAAGATATTAGGTATTCAGAATAATCGAGGAGAGAGAGAGACTGAGTGAAAACAGGCATGACCAGACTGGTGACGAGGAAGACTCTATGGAACGAATGCAGATGATTTCACAGGCTGCTCACTGAAATGATGATTATGTGCCTCTAGTTATAAATGAAGGAGGCTAATAAAAATAATTTGTTGGTATTCAAGATCATATACAGGTTACCAGGTTGTTTATCTTGTGACATCAAAACATCATTTTTCTCAGAATTTTCAGAAATTTTTCATTGAATGTATTTGTGTTTATACATAGCGTGTTTTTGTCTTTGTCTTATATATATATATATATATATATATACATACACACACACACATATATATAATTGTTTGAGTAGACGATATATTTATCATGTCTTCACATCAAACAATCAAACTGGAGTTTTCATATAGAATGTATTTTTACTTATGTTACAGTGAGAGGCTAATTTTTTTAAATTCAATTTTTTTAAAGTAATGTAATCGCAGATGCTTGATTGGCAGACTGTGAAAAGTGTAGCAGTACTATAACACAAACTAGAAATTGCATTTTTATGGTACCAATTATATAGCTTTTTAAAAACTTTCCTACATGATCTTTCTGCATATACTATATATCACCAGAAGATTTATAAATAATATTTCAAGATTTTACAACGTAAAGTTAAGATAAGGAAATTGAATTCTAACTTTTTATCTTCATCTATATTACGGTAATTGCACTTCCTAGTGTTCAGTAACATTGTTTATGTACGTTTATGACACCAGGAACATTGTTTATGCATGTTACTGCATAGATTAACTAAACTGTTTTTACATCTGAACAGGATTCGTTTATGAGCCTGGTAATTTAAATTTTATACATTTTACAAAACTATTGAGTAATTTGGAAAAGAATTCATAAAATTAATTTTTGTTTGTTCGTAAGAAGCATCACTATATGCATAGTAAAGACCTTTTCGGACAATCGATAAGGTGAAATATTCACAAAGAAAAACGAATGGCGAAAGACTACCAATAATACTAAATCAGTATGAAATCGTATTAAGAGTGCGTAATAACCAACCAAACGTTCATTGAGATAGGAAGTCCATTTAGTTGAACAGTAGAATATTTATCTTTCGATATTTAGCATTAAATACGTAGACCGGAAAATCCGTGTACGCTGTCAGAGAGGGTGGGAGAAGATACGAGCCGCCCACATGTCGCCCCTGGGGTTTACTCGGTCAAAATTGAGATGGCACCAGCGGGTGGTGTTAGTTCACCTAATCGGTGCTCCGCTTGAAAGCAGCTAACAATTCTCGTGGTTAAAGGGCGATTAGTAAAGGCTTCATTGACAAGTGCCCTCACTGTTAAACAAAAACAACAGCATCTTTGAATTTTTTGATTTAGACATTTTCTGTTATCTATTGTATGAACTGTTGTAGTTTCATATTGGCATCCACTCTGACGATGGATCTGGTGAGCTGATTTTATTCAGCGTCCCGTTATCTCAACTAATTTTTTTTCGTTTTTTATGTAAGACAAAGGCAAACGTATGGGAGTATATTTGAACACACTAGATAGCCATTAACCGCTAGTTGGGGGGGGGGGTGATTTTGATCCGTATGACATCAAAATGATGCAAAGTTTGAGTAAATGTTATACGGCTTTTCGACATAAAAATTAAAATGATGTCAAGTTTATCAAATTTTTTCCTATTTCATTTCAGCTTGTAACTGACCCTGGGGTGTGAAAGCAACTTCTGCTGCTTACCACCTCATGCTCTGCTGTAGGATACATTTTTGGTTGTACGTAATCGAGAAGGTGGCAAGGAATATTGAATTATGTTATAAGAATGATGAGGAGAATATGTATCAGAGAATAGGCGTGATTCCCGTGGAGAACTTGTTTATTTATATATTTTATAAGCGAAATTCGACCATAAAGATAGATAGATAGATATATAGAGAGAAAGACAAAGAATTGACCCTTTAATGAGATTAAATTAATTGAAAAAAGTAAGGGGAATAATAAATAGTTAGTACCTTTCCTTCTGATATAAAATCCCTTTTTCGACCATCATATGAATTAGGCACTTTTGTCAATATATAACGTAAAATTTAAAGCAATGTATTTCGGGAAACGTTAAGTTAGATATATGGACATCTTATCTATTGCTGATATCAATGAAATTTGGAAATTTGGTGTAAATTGAAATTTACGAAATTGTTATAATTATAGCGAATTCATCATATTGAAATGAGAGTTTTATATTTACTATCTGTTATTTAAATATTTAATTCATTGAAGTATTTATGCAATTTATTTTCACGTAAAGGACGAGTTGGTAGGAATAAGTTTCTCATATATGTTTCCGGTATTCTTAATATCTGTGAAAAGTTATGACTAATGTGTTATCTCATTGCAGAACTGATCTTCCAAATCCACTCTCAGTACGATCCCGAAAAATGTTCGAAATCAGCTTCTTCATGTCCTAAATAAATAAGGATCTGCACGTAGTATTAAAAATATAAGCCTGGATGAACACGCTTCAGTTTAAGAAAACAATTAATGGTTTGGTTGAATGTTTAAAGGAAGACCACCATGAAGAACTCAGCCTTTATTCACACCTTCATTCGAAACCATTCACGTGTAAAACAAAGAACAAAATCCGTAAGTTGAGACAATGTTACGAAAGGGGATCTGACCTTGAAAATGTCGGTTTTGTTTAAATTTGTACATGACTGTAACTGAGTTCAGCACTCCAGTGATACGTGAGGGATCGTTTGCTGGACAAGGTCGTAACGACAATAGCTGTAAATTTTTATCCAGGGAGTCTTTACAAATTGCGAAACTATAGTCGAGGGTCCAGAAATCGTTTAAAGAAAGGAAAGGAGAAATTCTTTGAGGAGATATAGTTTAATAATTTTTCAATAAGGGCAATGTTAAAACTTCAAAGAATATTTGGGCAATTATGCTACTTTCTGCTCATTAATATCTCCCACATACGTTTTTACAAATAACGATGTTTTTTTCCTCCTCAGAGCAGTGTGTTAGTTTTAGGGGCGAGGCATTTTACACGATGGGCTGTTTAACCTGAGTTGGGGAACTTACATCGTTCGTATGTTCACCGGAATAGTCATAAATATGTTTCACACAAGGCTTTTTACAAGTCACTGTTTTGCGTATGTATCATAATTTCATAATGATAATTAATTTGTTTATATTATACTTATTGAAATCTTTATATTCATAACATGAATATTGAATTTTCATTTTCATAAAAATTGTCTGCATGTGATATTAATACGAACTATATAACTTTTTTACGGTGTACTTGACATAGCTTAAATTAAATCACATTTTAATATTAATAATTATTGAATATATTTCGAAGTAAATAACCTAATAATTCTTAGCTTGCAGTCAATATGTTAAGTATTAGTCCATTCATTATTTTTCCTTCAATTCCATTTAATTTTTTGCTGGTGTGGGAGTCGAATATAGAGACGTTCTGTTGGCTAGCTAAATGCACTAAACTATTACAAACCTTAATGAGCCGTTTCTTGAATATTGTTCTAAATTTTGCCTACTCTGCAACCCTTTACAATTTGGTGTCACTAATAATCAAAAATGCTTGTTATATTCCCATTGCATTCAAATCTTAAAATCTTAAAATTTGGTTGCATTAAAAATTATATTCTCCCCTTAAAGGTAATAGATATTCTTAAATTTCTTAAACTTCCTAATTTAGTTATTCATGCATTGTTCAATTACGGCTCTGTTAGGAAAGTAATTTTGATTTAATTATGAGTCAAAATATTACCAATTAATAATGCGCTTAGACAAAGCAGAAATTGTTGCGGTCACATACAAACAACTCATTTACCGTTTTCGTTCAAACTTTCTAGATTCACTTGAGAGGATACATCATTTAAAAAACTAAATAGGTTGCCGCCGACGCGCTAATGGATAGTCTTTGTTCCCTTATTTAGGAATCTGTGTGGTTTATGTGTATAAAAGCACCATGAACTGAATGCCTTGTGTCTAGTTTAAGACTTCGGAAGTGGTTAAAGGCATTCTAGGACAAAAAAGAGCCCACTTATACTCATTAAGATTTAAATTCTTTTTTGTTAAATGGATTTTCCTCCATTTATTCTCATTAAGATTAAAAAATAAATCTATTAAATGGATATTTCAGAGTAAAATAATAATATACACAGAGAAAATAATTTTGTCGGCAAATTCCGTGTATATTTATATATATATATATACACTGCAAGATTTCTAGAAATAGAGGTGCCGGAACGGTAACCTTCCGGGGTGTGTGTGTGGGGGGGTATTCCAAATTATTGATAAAGAGAAGTACCTAAAGAGAGGTACCGGAACGCCGTTCCGGCGTGTTCCGCCTCAAATCTAGCCCTGTATATATATATATATATATATATATAATATATATATATATATATATGATAATGTATATATGTATATATATAGATGTTATATAATATATATATATAGTATATATATATAGATTTATATGTATATATATATATGTATGTATGTATGTATATATGTATATATATATATATATGTATGTATGTATGTATGTATGTATATATAGATATATTATATGTATGTATGTATTATATATATATATATGTATGTATATATATATTATACATATATATATATATATATATATATATATATATATATATTATATATATATATATATACATACATACACACACTCTGTCTGAGACTTCTGTCCCATCTATAGAGCAGTCAAAATTATGGAAGCTTTTTCTGGCTGCTTTGTGTTGTGTAGTCCAAAAGAAATATATCCATCTTGATCCGCACTTTTAACTTCATAGTTTTTATTTTGCCTTGTTTTTAGACATATAACAGACATTTAACAAGGAGTCACTTTTTCAGATTTTGCATTGGGAGATATGAAAGAATTGCGCGCTTATGATTTGGATGATATAATATGGTGGCATTAGAAAATAGGGCTATTAAAGAGAGTATTTTTCTTCATTTTTTAAAGAATATTGGATGTTTTTAAAAACAGTGTACAAATTATTTTAAATTTCTTAATCTTATTTTCTTTTTCTTATCAATAAACGAAGCTAGTAAATAATAATGCCATGATATATCGATGCTACAGTGTGGCTATGCCTTTGGCTTTAGCGTTTAGCACTTGGAGACCCATTCTGTTATATATCTACCTCGTGCTATTACTCAGAGAGTAGCTATTTTAGGTCTCGCTTGACTCTTATACTTTTCATAATACTACTAATGGGTTCAAAAATACCATGGCCTTTATACAAATCTGAACTGTAAATAGTCAGTGAAAGAGACTTATTTCCCCATTTTCCCCAATGAGACATAAAAAGACACACACACACACACACACATATATATATATATATATTTATATAAACTAAGGAAAACTAAGGTATATATATATATATATATATATATATATATATATATATATATATATATATATATATATAAATAATCCAACAGATATAGATAAAACAAAATAAACTAAAATCGACGAAAACAAACAGAAATCAAGCACTCTGGGCATCCACGCACCAACGGCAAGATTCTGTATAATTGCCGGAACTGAACCATAAAACAACAGAGGTAACCGACAGGTCTCGTCATCAGGGAGCCTAACCATGTCAATTACCTCAAGGGGAACTTTCTGAATAGGATGCAGGTAAGCCCAAAAGACATCCCAAGGCCCCGAGTCCCCCAAAGAAGCAATTAGTCAAGAAGAGAATGAAAAGACAAACACAACTTACAGTATGGGCTCAACGCACCTTACATGCAAGCATACAAAAATCCTAATCCAAAGCAAACGGCGCTTACACACACACACACACACATATATATATATATATATATATATATATATGCTCATGTGTTTACATTTTCTATAAACATTCTCCTAAGGCTTGCACTTCGAAATTTTTTGACGCACCCTTCCTTAGTTTGAAATTCAGTGCGATGCATACGTGGTCTGTAATTTACGTCTGTTCTCTAAAGACATCTATTCCGCGTTTTGGAAGACCACCTACGTACGCTTTAGAGACCTACCGGACATGGCAAATAGAGATACAAAAGAGGAGATTTGGGCGCAAATCTAGGGGATTTTCTGATTTAATTCCTCGCATTGTGCTTTTAAGACACGAGTAAAACTAGATTAAAGCACAATTAACTGAATTCAAAATATTACACAATGATGTGAGTACATAATATGTGAGAGTATTTTAACACTAGTGTCAACAAGTTAGTCAAAATGACTGCTTTTATCAATGGTAGAAATACAGTCGAGCCCCGTTATAGCGAACCCGGTATATAACGAACTCAAGGATATAAAGAACGAAAATTTTGGTTCCTTTGTTTTCCTATTGTACGAAATTTATTTAGTATTGTGTCAGTTTAATGTAATCGATTTTAGTCGATTTAATTCATTAATTATCATTTTTAATATAGTTTATCATTTTTAATACATCAATATTGAATACACATTGCAACTAATAATTTATACATTTTGTGAACTGTAGCATTTTTCTTAACGGTTCGGATATAGCGAACCACCGGATAAAGCGAACAAAACCTTTGGTCCCTTGAAGTTCGTTATTACGGGGTTCGACTGTATGTAAATCCAAGTGCTGGTACTTCTAATGTTAATACATAGTTTTTGTATAGTATGAAAAGTTTTTACTTTTACTCTTAAAACCAGAGATTAAATCACTGTATTAATTATAGAAGCTTAAAGAAAGTTACTCAGTCCAATTATTTTTCTCAGTTAAAAAAAAAAATGAAAAAATTACTGAACTTGAGAAATTTTGAAATAAAAATCTGTTAGGATAATACCGTATTTTCATAATTCCCACGAGATTATAGTTATTTCTAATGAGAAAGTTTACTGTCCGTAAATATCGTGCATCCTTTAAGTGGGTACTTCGTCAAAATGTCTAACTATTTGTACAGTCAAACCCCGTTATAACGAACTTCAAGGGGCCAAAGGTTTTGTTCGCTTTATCTGATGGTTCGCTATATCCGAACCATTAAGGAAAATGCTAGAGTTCACAAAATGTATAACTTATTAGTTGCAATGTATATTCAATAATGATATATTAAAAATGATAAACTCTATTAAAAATGATAATTAATGAATTAAATCGACTAAAATCGATTACATTAAACTAACACAATACTAAATAAATTACGTACAATAGGAAAACGACGGAACCAAAATTTTCATTCGTTATATCCGTGAGTTCGTTATATACCGGGTTCGCTATAACGAGGTTCGACTGTATACCCTTAAAGGAACAAGGAAACTTGAATCTCGTTTTCTAAAATTTTTAATATTTTACTCTTTATTCAAATTGAGAATATTTAATTTTCTTTTTTACTGCATTAAAACCACATAGAATTCCCAAATAAGTATTTTGAAGAAGAATAGGACCTGTTTTTCAAAAAATTCTTCAAAAACGTTAGAATTTTAAAAAAATGCTCCATGCGCATTAATTTTCTTCTGATTTTTTTCTGCATTTCTAAGGATTGTTATTTGAAGTGTTTGTTGCAAAACTGTGCACCATTCTTTAAAACCACAAATATTTTTCAAGTTTATAGACCATAAAATAAATAAAAACATGCAAAAACATAAAAAAGTAACAGGCATATAAAAATAAAATATATAGTTATGGATTTAGATTCCTACAAAAAAAATTTAGTGTACAATTATTTTTATATATATATATATATATATGGTAAACTTGAATTTAAAATCATAAGGATTTTGAATGTCATGGAATGCGTACGGAGCATTTTGAAAAATGTTAGTATTTTTGAAATTTTTTTTGAAAAACACGCATTATTCTGCTACAAAATCTTTTTTTAATTCTGAAGGTCTTCAATTTAGTAAAAAAAGAATACCAATTAATCTTATTCCGTGTATAGAGTAAAAAACGGAAAATTTAAAAAAATCGAGGTTGAAGGGGCCTTGTCACCTTAAAAGCGTTTTCAAGTCAGTCCGCACATCCTCCATTTTCTTCTATGCACCGTGAGAGTTCAACTTTTACCAAAAACGACTTCCGAAAAAACCGTACAGCGTGGTGAGTCCGCAAAGGCTTCTTTCACGCTTAATCAGTCTTAGGCCCAGTTCAACTCTGCTCCTCCTACGCTTGATCTCCATCTGGGGGTCAAGGGGTTGAGGGCAGCACAGCCAAGTGGGGTCGCAAGCCACCCCCTTGTAACTAATGGCTCAAAAGAGATATGGGAATCAGGTGATGTTTCAGCCCCGTATCTGACAGCGCTTTAGTGAAAAAGTTTAAGATATACATTATCTTACCGAATAAATCATAAGGATAGAACACTTGGGGTTTGTTTGGATTTATTATAATTTCGGCACTGCAACTGGAAGGTCGCATTGCCGACCTGCGAGTCGCTGACGCCTTAGAAACATCTATCTTGACTGCTCAATGGAGGGGAAAACTGGCTTTAACCTCCTTTTGTAACCTGTGTAACGTTCATTTTAATGTCTGAATTCTTTTTCAGGAACCTATTTAAAGTTCTTGTACTTTGCGCAGACTATGAGATTTTTAATGACTCTTTCTTTCAAAGTAATGAAAACTGCTAATCACTTGAGGGAGAAATTGTCTCGTACATTCCATATGGGACCATCAATTGAGAAGCACTGTAAAATGAAGCTATTAGAATAGTTGACCCCTTCTCTTGTTAGGATAGTAAACCCTTCTCTTCTTTCCTTCTTAAGAATTATTACTTTTCGCGGATCAGGTTGTACAAATCTGCTGCTTAGACACCGGTATTTTGACTGCTTATTTGTTGGGAGGGCCTTCTTCTCTACCATTGTAATATTCAGTATAATGCTCAAAGACCATCTGATCCACCTATCAAATATTCCTGTAGTCTGTGTAGACACAGAGAATTTCAATGACACTCTACTTGAAGCGAAAAAAACTGCCGGTTACGCAAGGAGAGATAGTCTTGAATATTCCGAAACTCGACCCGTCGATTTCAGATGTCCGTCATACCGCCCTCGCGAAATTTCTAGTTCATGCCGATTGCTTTAGGTTATAAAAAATGTTACCATTCCCTAAAATAAAAAAAATTATATCGCTTCTGAACGAAGTTATAAACAGCAATCTCGCCAACGTATGGTGGCCTAATAACCTTTGTTAGGATTTCATTCTCATTTGTGACACTTTTGACCAGTTCATATTTGAAAGAACTGGAAGACAACCAGACAGGTTAATAAAAAAAGATTGTTTTTTCTCAACCTCTTGTCCCATAACCTTGTATTGTGAAAAAAGACCTGGAATTGTTAATTCATTTATATTTCTAGATCGTTTTCACGATAACAGGATAAATGTTTTTTGTTCAAAATCAAGCTATTTAAAAAAAAAATTAAATAATTTCGAACAAGTGCGTGAAAATTTTTACCAGCTTATAAACAATTTCTATGCTTAATATTTTTAAATTTAAGTCACACCAAAATGTACCAATCGTGAAGTATGGAATTCGATCTCGAAATTCCCAGGATAGTTAGTTCATTGAATACTGTTCCTTTAAGATAGGAAACCCCGATTTAAAATTCTACTGGCAGCAGACGCACGTTGTACACGCTCGTTGGTTGAAATGAACGAATATGGATCATTTGTCAACCATAATGGTGGTTAAAAATTCTGCATCGCCAAAAAAAAAAAACTAGAGAAATTTTTAAAAAATGATTTGTCAGCATACTTTATTGTTGGTCTCAAAATAGAAAGATGAAGGAAGGCATCAAAACTTTCTCTCTCTTTCATGGCTCAAATGGCAGAACCTTCCCCACCTGACCACCTTGACACAGTCATTTCTTCTCCTATCAAGAGATTGCAAGTTTCGTCAACGTAGCGAACTCCATCTCAAATAACTTATTTTGAAAAACACCCGAGGGCAGACCCTTTCTTGTGATACTGATGTTAAAACGTCCATTTAGAACATCCTTATTGAAGCAAACTGTCTCCAAAGTTTGGGATGGATCAGTAGGCAAAACGTCTTTCACGACGTTAGGAAATCGGGATCATTACCTTCGTCCTGGCAGACGAATGCTATATCTATGGTGGCCGGTATAAAGGACTTAAGTCAAAAATAGTGATTTAAATATACCAGGTTATTGGCCTTTATACCAATCGCAGAAACATAATTCCAACTTGAGTCTTATGTACAAAGAAATGTACTTTTGAACACAAAATTGATAGACTTAAGCCTTTTATATAAGTCAAAAAATTTTTTTATGAATACTAACAAATATCTAAAAATCCCCTTTTTTGACTTAAGCCCTTTTTACCGGACACCATTGATATAGTGAACCAGCTGAATTGCAAGCTGGATCTTACAAGTCTGGAGTTCTACCTAGCTGTTGCTTTTCTTGCATTTTTCATATCGTCTCACGTTTTATCTGCATTTTAAAAAAAATATCGCTTGGTGCGAGACTCGGATCTGTTAGTCAAATAGGTACGGTTAGTTGTTATACTCATGAGGTTTACTTCACTCTTTATAAAAGCAAATTACGTTACATGTCTGAGAGAACGAGAATCCTTCAGATTCCGGATCGAAATCGTTTATTTTCGTCCGGTACCACTGTAATGTCTTCTTCCTCAATGCCTCTCATTCATTGCACCATGCTAAATTATCACTCTATGTAGAGTAGGAACCTGGCTCCTCCAGCAATATGAATGAATGTTCTTAGCCATCACATTCATTCTGAAAGATGTTTGTAAGAATAGTTTGTTAAGTCGCGGGAGTTGAACCGGGGTCTTTAATCCTCAATACTGGCATTTCGACAGCTGAACTATTCCGGGAATCTTATATTTATGAATTCCATCCTTCACATCCGTACGAAATAAAATAGGAAATCCCCAACAATTTTTTTTTTCGAATGAATACCCATTCGTAAAATTTAAAATTTTATCGTTCTGAGAAAAACTCCACACGATAAAGAATTTGCTTCAAGTTGATAAGACGCAAACTTTTCTTTGACTCCTTCAAAGCTGTGCGAAGAAACTGGAACGTATTTCATTATCGGTAGTTACCATAAAGTTTTACAACAATATTAAATCACAGTAATGCGCCTCCGTATAATTAGCAATTTCATCCTTGAATTTCGGATTTAATGGGGAAGTTTAATGGCAACCCGTACGCTTCTGTTAAGATTGACCTCTTGATTGAACTTACCACACGCAGTTTGGTTTCCAGCGTTATCCGCTCAGTTTCACCTACCTTCATTCCGTACTTTGATGTGACACATAAAAGTCTCTTTTATAGCGCCATGAATTTCGGATTAAGCTTTTCTATACGGCAAATAAAAGATGCAAGTTTTCCTGCGGCTGTGGGATGCACTTTTACTGTTAACTTGGGACGATATTTTACTTGGATCTGAGGAGATCCGAGATTATCTTGAAATTTTGATATTAGTATGTTTAGTTTGGGTGGTAGTAGATTAAATAACACGAAAATTCAATAACTGTTAGCTTTAGTTACTGAAAGCAAGAGTTGAATTCGTGATACGCTCTATCTTAACCAAATATCTTTATTGAAGCAAACTTAAAGTTTATTTAAAGTCAGAGAGACAGTTAAACAGGAGAAGAAGAAAAAGTTCCTGATTTCATTTTCCTGATTGCATAGAAAATGGGTGATAATATCCCCACAAAGTTAAAATCTACATTCAAGTTGTAAGAATCAATTTAATACTTAAGAGGAAGTAAAATATGAAACTCCAGATTAATTTATTTACCCTAAATAAAAAGAAAAACCTTCTAAAAAAGTCGAATTAATAACTCCAGAAGAAATACCTGACCATTCCTGAAGAAGCATGAGATGAAGCCGAGGTGAAGGCATGTATAATGTAACTAAATGCAATGTGTTAGAAGTAACGGAATGGAAAACAGCTCTCATGGACTTGAACGAACATGGGTGCCGTAAACAGTGAGCACATATATGACAGCTGCACTTGCTAATAGATTAACAGTTGCAGTTTATAATATTTACTAACAGAGGACAAATAAGCAAAATTACGCGTCCAGGGACATGCATAATGAACGACAATACGATGTTCATGCTAAGCAAAAAATTACCAACTTTTTCCTGACAACCGGGCAACAGTTCGTCAAATTACAGGTAGTAGGAATTCAAAACTGACACAACTAATGCATTGCGACAAACATTTATTTTTCAGATAAACCGTGATAAAGCCTAGGAGAAAAAAAAATTCAGCAATATTAAGATAACTAAAACTAATAAAAAAAATTCCTTCTGAGACTCAAATGTGAGGTTTATAAACTTGTTTCACAAAATTTGCTTTATTTTTCGGTAAAACCAAAATTAAGTGGTTTTTCCGAAACAGAGGTGTAACCAACCACCTACGCCATTTGTACCCGAAGCCGGCCCTGACCGCTTTAACTTTCAGATGAAATAAATAAATAGTGTTTGATTATTTTTCATTTTTGATTGCGAAAGTGTTTAACTGAAGTATAAAGAAAATCTTTTTATTTATAATTTTCAAATCCTGGATGACTGAAAGATGAAGGTAAATGCAACACAAGAAGTAGCGCCTGTTTAGTCAGTGGTACACAAATTACATGAGTCGCTAAAATAATTAAAGGAGTCACGGCTAGTTTGAAGTATATTACACCATACCAAATTATATAATTAAAAAATTTGCTTTAAATGTTAATTATTGTGAAATCATGCTCTTTTTACCATGTTTTTATTAACTTGCTTTCTTGTTTGTTTGTGTGTTTGTCCCTTACAAATCTTGCAATCGATTTTTTAACTAACTTCCCGACTAGCTAGACATTTGAAACTTTTAGAATAGCTCAGAACACGATGACAATGCATTATTTTAATACTTTTAGCCATCTTTAAGCAGCATTGAATTCATTTTCAGTTAATTTGTCTTGTAGACTGGTGCAGCCATCTATTGGCCGGAACGGGAATGAAAAGTTAAATGCACGTTAACTTCCAATTAACTTCATTTTCTTTCAAGTTGATGGGATAATTCATCAAAGAAATTTTAAAAAGTATTTATTAATACATAGAATTGTCAAGTTTATATGATTCAACAGAAAATTTAAATACATGGTATATAAAAAGTTCTTTTTATCTTGTAATTATTTAATTTTCAAGTTTTAGTTACACGAGCTTTGCCTAAAACAAGTGCGGATGGTAAACAAGACATTTTTTATTGTTATTTTGAAAAGTAAATCAGCCGGACGACGTCCGAATGGCTAGGGCGCTGGTACTGGAGCCTGTGGGGTCGAATCCCACTCTTGGCATGGGCGTTTCTAGCCGTTCGTAATCGGCTTTAAGCAGTAGGTCTCAGTCTAATTTGCCCTCGTGTAGTATTAGTTGACCGTAGCGCTCCAAAACAAACCAAACCAAGAAAGTAAATATATATCAAGATCTACAGTTCACTTCTTTTTAAAATAGTTTGTCAAAATTTGTTTATTTCTTTTTTCTATTTTTGCAAACTTTTTCCTAATTTTTTAAGAAAACATTTGCTGTTGCTAAAAGTTTTTCTTAGGGGTCGCGTAATTTTTTTTATAAAGAAAATGGTTCGTGGTCGAAAAAATTTTGCACACCACTGAGTTGAGTCACCGTTAGAGTAATGTATTCATAGATGTGTATTCTCTTAAAAATTCCTTGCCAAACCCCAAAATTACACCACGCATTTCTCCGAAAATTTTTCGTTAAGTGAATTATTCCTGTTCCTTATCTACATATAGAGTTTATTCCTGTAATATGGAAATTGTTTATGAGAAAATAAAAATAATTTAGTTGGTATAATATTGACACATAAGAAAATCTCCAATTTCGAATATAAAAAAGCCCAAATTCGTCTTTTCAATAATGTATGGTAATATGTTTTCATTTTTCTTTGAAGAGTTTTCAATAATGAAGAAGAAACTTTTCTACTCAGTGTAAGAAACAAGTGATAGAAGCATAATCACTTCTCAAAATAGACGTCGAAACTGATATTCTAAATATGTTGCCCGGAATTTGAAAATTCGGTAACTCCCTTTTCTTTGGTTCAATGATTTCATAGAAAATATTTATCCAAGTTTAGTCAGATATCCGAATTTTGCGTTACAAAAGATCGTATTTTCTGAAACAAAAAAAAATATTTTATTTTCGAATTTTTTTTCCGTTTTGGAATAGAAAAAAAATGCCTATTTTTGACAAATAGAAATAATGGCAACAAAATTTATCGGGTATTACGTATGTTCGAGCGTAAATGTGTGTGTAGACTTTGAAAGAAAGTAGATAACCCCCCCAAAAACCTCTGTAAACGTAAGGGTTAGGAAGTTTCGCACAGTCACTGCTGTTACGACCAGGTGCCATTTTTCAGGAGATGCGGTGGGTGTTTCTCATGGCTTACTTCCTACAAACTAATGCCCCTTTTATTGGCCTCCGATGTTCCCAGATCTTTTTTCAATCGAGGATGCGTAATCCATCTTTCATTTTAAACGAGCACTAGCGGTAATTTCAAAATGCTAGGTCAAATTTGTCATAAGATGACAACTGAGAACTGATTGACTCAGTGCCACGAAAAATGAACACTTTCGGAACCTAAGTTGCCTTCTTTTGCATGAATCTTACTCCAAGTGTTCCCATTTCTTTTCCAAAAGAGAAAATCTCAAGCTTTTAAATGAAATGGATTGTTCATTCTTGGCGTGCTTATTTCGTTTGTAAGTCTTCATGCAGGAACAAGTTTACTTTTGAGTTCTTGTAACGGTGTACTTTGTGTCACAAAGTGTGGTTGGATATTTTTGTGATAACGGTGTTGTTGTTGTTGCTTATGCTCCTTGACCGACAGCAACATAAGATCAAGGCCATTATAGGCTATTGGGACATTATAGGCTATTGGGTTGAGTGATGCGGCTCCGGTTTTAAGTTAGCAACACATGGGTTGGAGTCCGACTTGGTTAACGGACCGGTTCCGTAATTTTGAACCGAGTCAAGTGACGAGACCGGAACACTTGGCCCCGCACCTCCAAAGGTAAATTTGAGAACTTGGAGGACATTGCAGCCACGATCTATTTTACGTGCTTAGGCCACCATTAGTGAACACGGTGGGGGATTTGCAGCGACGAGCATCGAACCAGGGACGTTCAGATCACTGGCTTGCTGCTCTTGCCAAATGAGCCACCGCGCCCGTGATAACGGTGTAAAAATTGATATGTTATCACCTACAGTTATAAGCATTTTTTACTTTGATCTTTTAAATTTTACTGGTTAGCTTTATATTTCCACTCTTCAACGGATCCAGTATAATCTCACAGATTTATATATATATATATATATATATATATATATATATATATATATATAGTATATATATATAATATTGTGACGATATGAACACTTCTCCCAGGTAGCTGGGTATAGATTAATTCAAGATACGGAGTTTAGGTTTTAAAATTATGTATTTAATTATATACAATATGTACACTTCAGTTACACCAAAATTTTACTGTCAAAATCGCCCTAAGGCACCGGGAGTTAAACTTCTTCCCAAACAGTCAGAGTTCACTGACTATATGAAACGGCACTAAGCCCGGGATTCAAAGTACCCAAAAATGTAATCTGGCCCAAGGCCGCAGGTATCAGTCACCTTCTGAGAGTAGATCTCAAGTCTCTCTGCCTCTTTTTCGGTCCGAGGTTCTCCAAGAAAACTCTAAGCACCTCCCTGGAACATATTTCGTCCTATCATGCGTTGGTTTTTGTGTTTCGACGTTGATTTGCTGAAATCAGTGACATCAGCTATTTCCAACATTCGAGAATTTCTCACGCCGAGGGCTTAGCGTAACGAACCGCACTTTTGTGCATGAAGAATGCCGGACTCTACGTGTGTGGCCTTTGTCGCCAGCTGACACCCTCTTGCCAGTAGACAAGTAGAGGAAATACCCCCTCTGTCCGGCGATGACCATCAGTCAGTTAGCTTGACACTAGGGTTCCACCCAGTTCACGCCCCCCTCTGTTGCCAAGGACAGGGGTGACAAAGACACATCAAATATTCACACGACTGACTGCTTGAAGAATTTCCTATTCTTCACAGCTTCCCCCACCCTTACATCATAGTTCGGGGATACAGTGGTGTACATATATGTGTTTCCACCTCTACACTTGAGCTCTGAGGCAAGCAACTTTAAGCACATAATTTACACTACTATACTTTAACTAACCTAAATAAACATAAATAACAACATACAAAAAATAAAACATAAAAAAAAAACACTTTCAAGTACAATTGTTGTAAGAACTAATTCTATTTACACCTTCATTAGCAAGACATACGGCTAAGCGTATCTGCATTCTGGTTAAACTTTCCAGCCCGGTGTTCAATAGTAAAGTTATACGGTTGCAGAATTAAGGACCACCGAAGAATCCTGGAATTCGTGCCGGTGTGATTTTTTAACCACTTCAATGGTTTGTGGTCTGTTATGATTTTGAAATTTGCACCATCTAAATAAAAATGTAGTTTCCGAACCGCGAAAATTATCGACGCGCACTCCCGTTCTATTGTCGAGTAATTCTTCTCATCTGGGCTAAATTTCCGACTGAGATACAAGACAGGATATTCTTCTGCCCCAAACATTTGTGTTAATGCAACTCCGATCACAACATCAGAGGCATCACATTGTGTAATGAATTCGCGCTCGAAATCAGACGCATAAGGTGCGGGAAATTTTGTTATACACTGAATTTTACCCTTCACAGAAACTTTATAGAGTTTAATGAATTCCTCTAACGGAGGGTCATGTATGCGGCTGAATGTACTGTCGTAAATAAGCGTATGCCTTATCCGTATACTACGAGGTCCAGTGTCCCGAAGTTCGAGGACGCCTTTCAGGTAATCATCTTGATAAAATAATGCATAAAAAGCGAGATCGGCCTGCAAGTATAGAACGGTTAACCTTAAACCCTTCACTTTCTACAATCAACGTGATAACACCTAACTTGCCAGCTTTAAACAATTCCTTCCGATCTGCTGATAACTCGTTAATCCAGGTTTTATTGTCCCAAGTAAAGTAACTCAGATCTACTGGAAGATCTGATCTGCCTCGTAGGAAATAATTTATGCCTTCAACGTTTATAAACAATTTACCATTGGTCACAGAGGACAAAATATCTGTATTTGAGATTACAAAGGAAGAGACACGAGTTATACCTCTTAATTCGGTGGGTGAATCCGGTAAAAGCTCTGCCGGTACATCTCTATAGGGTTCACAGTTTGTATTCAAGAATGAAACATTCACATTCACTTTGGCAACTCCGCCGACTTTGATAATTATACCAACACGTTCAGAAAGAAAATTAATTTTATACAGAACAATTTTCACACTCAAGCCCGATTCTCTGACAAAACCGACGGGAGTCTCCACATGGTGACTGGAGATCTCGACCAAGTCGAATCCGGAGATAATGCACGTTTCTTTAAAGCAACGCACTTTCATTCGCGAATTCTTCTCCCTTACATACGGAGTAAGCATGTCTCTTAAGTTAGTTAAGACTAATTCGCACGCTATTTCATACCATCCAATACTAAAACCCGCGTTTCTTGCACGGTAATCGAAGGTTCCAAAATACATATAGAGAATTACGTAATTAAAACATGAAAAGTTGCACGACAGCTGAACAAAACATTTACCAGTTCCTAACAATCTTTCAAGGGCTCTAGGTCGAGCACAAAGAATGAACTTATGAGCCCACTTGTGATAATTGTGAATTAATATCAAAACATAGAATTTCTTTTCGCTCCTAAATAAATCGACTAGATCCGAACATACTGACTGATCTATCGGCGACATTCTACCAGCTGATTTACGTGTTATATTCCAAAGATACGATACATAAATTTCACAAATAGCTGACACAGTATATTCGTTATTTTCCCCACCTTCTGACAGGAAGTTTTCCAGATTTCTCAATTCTGATATTTGTAACTCATCAAATCGCCTTTCTTGAGGGTAACATTTCCTTTTGCTTTAACCCTTCTCTTTTCTAGAGCATTTTCCCGCCCTAACGTGTACAGAGAGACTACGTTTTCGGTCACGCATGGTCCCTGAACGATTTTCTCCGCATCAGCCTTCAATTTCTCCTCAATCACCTTTAAATCCCCAGACTTCCTTTGTGCAGAATTTAACTCTGACGGTGTACGACTCGGTGGGTAGGGGTCACTTGACACAACATTCCCCCCCTCGAACTGTAAGTCTATTTTCTCCTCGATCGGAACCTCTGCACGGAGAACAATAGCCGGCTCAGAAACGTTATCAGCTGGCTCAACCCCGGATTCTTTCTCTTCCGATTTGCTTTGCGAGCGCGCGACGGCGTTTAGTTCCTGAACTCCACCCCCTTTTCCCGCGCCTTCACAAAGAAGAACAAAAGTACGATTCCCCAAAATGTACCTGTCTTGGTTTAGCGAATTATCGAACACAGCGGCCTTTGTGGTCACGCGCCCTAATGTCCCTTCTAACTCTATCCTGGCCACAGGAGGCATTTTGCTTCCGTGTCAAGGGGTTGTTTTACCCAAACTACTTCGCCCGTAAAGGTCTCTGGCGGAGCGTACTTCTGTGAGACCAGATCAAAAGTGGCTCCCGAATCTCGTAAGACTTGAGTTTGGACGCCATTGACCTTGGCCACACTCAATATGGTTTCAACCATTTGTCCACATCATCGTTTTGTTCAATATTATTCAGAGTCTCCGCATCTCTCTTTTTCGGAAAGGACACTTTGGACGTAAATGCTCCTCCGAATTACATTCATAACAGCGAAGAGGTTTTCGCTTATCAAACTCTTTAAATTTGGTTTCATATTTTAAATATGAGTTTTTGCTTGGGGAGGTAGATTGCCCATCAACTTGTTTTTCTGGTTTGGCTTTCCCCTCATTCCTAAACCCCAAATCAATTTGTTTTCGCACCTGAAATTCCTTCCTTCCATTATTGTGATTCTTTTACCCTGTCTTACTGACTCGTAACGATCCAGTTTTTCGGCTAACACTGAAGGTGAAACAATGCTCCCCCATTCATCTAAGAAGTGTTCCTGCACCTCGCTATTTACGCGTCTCTTAATTTGGTCCGCAATCACGAGTTGTTTCAAAGCCTCGAAAGTATTTATTCCTAGCCCCTCAATCCACCCATTAAAATAGCTCTGCAATTCATAAGCGAAATCTTTCCACCTTGAATTTGCTTTGCGGGTGTGTTGCAGGAATTTCTGCCTAAAGGTATCTGGACTCAGTTTAAAACGGTCTAGCAAGATTTTCTTTACGTACTTATAATCTCTTGAGTCTTGTTCTGACTCACGTAAAACAATCTGTCCTACTTCTAGCGGCAATAACGAAAGAAGTTGGGTTGCCCATTCTGCTTCATCTATCTCAAGATTTTTAGCTTGGAGCTCAAACATAGCCAAAAACAAACTTATGTCAGTCTCCTCTAGAATAAATTTCGGCATCATCCTCCTCATTTCTGGAGAAGATCTCCTTAGAGAGTTTTCTAACGGTTCAGGAGTTGACTCTCTACCACTTCCTGAGCCTATTATTTTGAGTCTCTCCAATTCGTAAGCACGCTGTTCCCTCTCTCTCTCAAACTTTAACTGGTTTTCACGTTCAATCGCTTCTAACATTGCTTTCGCGTTTTCTTCATCATAACCCTCTGACATTATTAGTCTCCTAATTTCATTTTTGTTCATATCGGAATTGGCACAAACTCCAAGATCTTCCGCGAGTGAAACCAAATCAGTCTTAAGGGCTTTAGATAAATAAGCCATGATTTCAGTTAGAGAATTTAACCTTACCCTAAATTTTACACACAACAATTCTAACACAAAACACACAAAAATTTAATTAGCTCACTACAGTTTAAGCTTAAATTCAATTATGATATACTAAATAACTTTGCACATTCAAATACACTTTTATATTATACAAAACTAAATTATTTTACTCTGTTATTTTTAAGATTTGTTTTACTAGTATATTTAAACACAACTTTATCTATGAAACACAACTAGCAATGATTTAAGTTGAATGACACACAAAAAAAAAACACTATTATTCAATTGCCTCAGTAACCCAATAGAGAAATGAAAACCATATAGTACTCACTGCTTTGACGACTGCTCTTGATGATCAGCATGAAGACGGAACAGAAGACCACAATGGTTCTGTTTAACGTTGCAAACAGTTAGCCTTAATTGAAGAAGCGGGACGTCAGGAAGATTTCGTGCACTACGTAACAAAGTCTAGTAGATTGCAGACAGGAAAGCACCACTCGACGATTCTCTCTAACTTTCAGTTCACAGGAATTGGAGTTTGACGACAAGTAGACACGCACAAGGCAGGTTCAGCAAAATAATCCAACTTGCTATTTACAGGAATCACAGTTCGAAGAAAGTAGATTGGAACGCCCAACTTGGCAAAACTCTGTATAAATTACTACTCACAGGAATCTTCAGGTGGAGGGATCGATCAACACCGCTGCCACCACTTTAATTAATCTATATAATAAGACTGTGACGATATGAACACTTCTCCCAGGTAGCTGGGTATAGATTAATTCAAGATACGGAGTTTAGGTTTTAAAATGTATTTAATTATATACAATATACACTTCAGTTACACCAAAATTTTACTGTCAAAATCGCCCTAAGGCACCGGGGAGTTAAACTTCTTCCCCAAACAGTCAGAGTTCACTGACTATATGAAACGGCACTAAGCCCGGGATTCAAATACCCAAAAATGTAATCTGGCCCAAGGCCGCAGGTATCAGTCACCTTCTGAGAGTAGATCTCAAGTCTCTCTGCCTCTTTTTCGGTCCGAGGTTCTCCAAGAAAACTCTAAGCACCTCCCTGGAACATATTTCGTCCTATCATGCGTTGGTTTTTGTGTTTCGACGTTGATTTGCTGAAATCAGTGACATCAGCTATTTCCAACATTCGAGAATTTCTCACGCCGAGGGCTTAGCGTAACGAACCGCACTTTTGTGCATGAAGAATGCCGGACTCTACGTGTGTGGCCTTTGTCGCCAGCTGACACCCTCTTGCCAGTAGACAAGTAGAGGAAATACCGCCCTCTGTCCGGCGATGACCATCAGTCAGTTAGCTTGACACTAGGGTTCCACCCAGTTCACGCCCCCCTCTGTTGCCAAGGACAGGGGTGACAAAGACACATCAAATATTCACACGACTGACTGCTTGAAGAATTTCCTATTCTTCACAATATATAATATATATATATATATATATATAATATATATATATATATATATATATATATAATATATATGTATGTAACAAGCAAAGCGTCGTCCTAAATTACTTACTTTAAAACGTATTCTAAATTCTCTTTTAATAAAGCACGACCCCCTTTTCCAAAAATTGCGACCTAAAAGTAAAGTATAATTTATCGCAGCCCTGCAGATCATTAAGCAGGCATGTGAAGTATCGGAACTCAATAACATCCCCAGATATGAGTTTCGAAGTTTATGAGATTCCGAATGTCCGTATAGTGGTCAAAATTCTTGAAGAGCCCTCGAAACACTCTGAATTTATGTCTCTATAACGTCAAAACACCCCACTTTGCAAGAACTTATGGCCACTTATCCTATGCCCAGGCCATAGGTCTCAGCTCTAACAAGCGCAGGAATTTATCAGTCCCCGGGAAACTTAAGTGACACGTGAACTCCACGAATCTAGGTCTCCCAATTAAAAATTTAGTAGTTTAGGCCCTCTGGCGAAAATATCGCAAAACACCCATTTAATATTGCATGAACGCAAGACCTTTTTTTTCTCTTCGTGTCTAACTTTTGTTGCTGTCGACCTGCGGTCCGCTCCTGTATGTATCCGCGTCCCGTCCTGGCAAAAGGCGCCGGACAAGTCATGTAGGCCACTGCAGCTAATACCTTCGCGATGCTTCATAAGTAAATAAAGGTGATGTCCTGGATATCGTGCAATCTGTGATTCTCTTCTATGGCTTCATGTGTTTATCTACACAATTTAGTAAGTGGCTTTCCTGATCAACACTACGCCCGACTGCATCTAAATTTCCCAAATGTGATTATTATCACACCCACACACACACACACACACACACACATATATATATATATATATATATATATATATATATATATATATATATATATATATATTAGATTATAGTGATGATGTTGTAACCAGCGTTTTTACAACACCGGGAGTTAAAACTCAACCCCGAAGCAGGAATTCTACATATTGAACTATCACGGGAATGGTAGGGATATTTCTAATTCCGTCCTCATAAGTTCTCCCATTTTGAGATAAATGACAGGATCTTGACCTGTACGTATTTTCTGCCCATTAATTATTAATTAATTATTTTTCCGACCATGTTTTATTTTTTTCCCTCCACCACAAATTAGTCAAGTGCTCCTTAATGGTTTATTTTGGCTCTTCAAAACGCTCTGGAGCCATTTAATAAACGCCAAGGGCGAGAATTAAGGAAAGATCTTTCAAGGTTGGTGTACCACTACCTGAATTATTCCAGCGGAGGTGAGGACAAGTCATACTTCGGGCTCCGTTCCTGGTAAAGTCAAATAAAAACGCATTGTATGAATTTTATGAAATAAGGACAATAAATGTAACTTTAGGATGTACTTATTTAGTACTTTCCCATTATATCGACCCGTCGCCCACGTTACACAAAAAAGTCGCCAATTAAAATAAATAGAATGCAAGAAAATACTCACTTTTCCCACCACATTTCCACTTTTGAGAACTATACATTTTGAAGTGGACTTGTGGCGGCCCTGTGGTACAGCGCGCTGATTTTTGGTGTTGAGGGTGCTCGGATCGAATCCCGGCGTCGCGCCACGAAAAATGCCCCCGTTCGTGTCGTCCCTTCATGAGAGTTAATTCTGTCCGCCTGTATGGTTGCCCCATAATAAAATGGAAAGTAAACTCTGGCGTAGTATAGGCGAATATTTGACATGTGCCTCCACCTTAAAAAAAATGAAGTTTAAAAAAAAGGGAAAAGATACTGCTGACTTTTCATATCACATATTATTCTTTGCAAATTACATTTCTACCTTCGTGGCATATATATCGTTATACCTTTCAAGCGAGAGTTTCTTTTACATGAAGCAGTGTATGTAAGAGGTGGACAAAACACCTCTATTTACGTGTATGCAAGAAGAGGATAGAAAAAAATCTGTCTGTATCAGAAAATAAATCTTTAAATAATCTTTAAATTTTATTTTTATGTACATTTCTTTCTACTTCTTACATACACTTAAATAGAGTAGTTTTGTTAGTAAAGCCGTAGTGCGGCGGTTGAGTCTGCGATTTGTTAGTAGATGTTCCAGACATCAAACCCCATTTTCTGAAAGCATATGCGAATGATTGTTCCTTGCCAAGAGTCGCAGTTTCGACAGACTGGTTGGCGACACACTGGGCAATGTTAAGTGATTACCAGATCTTTATTATTTGTTGATGGACACAAAAAGCCTTGTGCCGTATACATGTTGCCTCATTTGCAGGCCCGACTAGCCTAATTGGGGCCCGGGGCAAAAACTTCTTTGGGGGCCCCCGCTGCTTTACTACTACAGTAATGAAGAATCGAACGTTATGGAGGTATTTAAATTTTTTCACCTCATTATGATATATAACAAGAAAATTGACTAGAACCTAAAATAGCTATAAAGCCCCCTCCACCTCCAAATGGTCAGACGAAATATCGTTCTGTCCATTTTATTGATTTTCCGATTTTCGGATTTTACACTGTACGATATTTTTCTTTTAAAAAGTTCATTAAAGAAGGAAAACGTAAAATAAACTTTCTATTCAATTTGGGGGCCCCATCTGATGTGGGGGCCCAGGGCAACTGCCCCGTATGCCCCTGCCTTAGTCAGGCTCTGCTCCCTTAAAGCTGTATTTGTCAATACAGCTTTAAGGGATAGGAATAATTTATCAATTATGGGCATATTAAACGTATCTGAATCCTAACTAAATGTAGAAAACAGCACCAAGAAAACAGCCTAGACAATGAACCATTTTTTGTACAGTCGACCTCTGAAGAGAAGATCCCTGAGAAACTCGTCACTCGGGAGAGTTCTTTTTGATGAGGGATGGAACATTAAAGCGAAGGTCAACGAGAGAGGAAGAGATTGTCACCAAACATCCCCACTTTTCGCCAAATATCGGCATTTGTCCCAAGGAAGAGTCGAACGGGTGTTTTTCTGCCTATTGACAATGGTTTAGTCTAAAGAAAACGCAGTGTTTACAAGAAACAGATGGGGAGAAATACACATCTGCAGTTTCAATTGAAAGGAAATTTTAAACACTATATTACCTATTGGAACTATTATACCTTTTGGAATATTAACTGCCGTGATGTGCTGTATAATCTGAAATGTTTAAATGCTCATTTCTGAAGTCTATTTTCCAAGGTATAAATTTGCAACCAAGCAAAACATCTTTCCGTTTTATTAGCCATATTTTTGGCCAGTTTAAAAGTTAACAAAAACCAAGTTATGAGAAAATTTCAAAGAGGGGGAAATTAAAGTTTGAAGAAAAGTTTCCTTATTCAAATTGCGGAAAATGGGAAAATTTTATAGTGTTGATAAAGTTAATTGTGAATTTTGATTAGGAGAGGTCATTAGGGTAGTACACTTTAAAGGGCAGGGCCGACCTTGCCAGTTGAACCTATTTGATCTGGAAAATTAAAAATATGTCTAAACTGAAATGGCTTTAACATATAAGTGTTATTTTTGAAAGTGGCATAAGTCCATTTTTTCACGTATCGAGATATTTAAAGGTTTGTATTTGAATGAATTTAAAAATATTGGCAAACGTTAATCAATTCGAGTGATGTTTTTAACACTATACACCTTTTAAATTTTACTATGAAATAATAATTATTAAAATTATTTAAAAAATAAACGATTTTTTAGCTCCAAATGGACTTATACCACTTTCAAAAATAACATATTATAAAAAATAAAAACAAGTGGAAATTCAAGTCCATATTTTTATATACATTAGCTTCAGTGAAATGGATATTTTAATGTAAACTCTTACTTACCAACATCACTATCAGACCAAATTGACATATTATCGTCTCTTTTATAGGTATGTTAACTCATTGTAACAACTGTATTAAATGTTATTTATCTAAAACTTTGATTTTCTGCTTTAATAAAAATATTTAAATAATACTCGCGCAGCAATCTATTAGTATAAGAAACACAAACCAAACAGTAGGAATTGCGAAAGAAAACCAAACAAAATCAGTGAAATTACTTCTGACCACTTAATCAGAACAATAATACCGTTACTTGTTAACGATGTTGTTTTTAAGACACTAGCTAAGTAATATATGCTAAAGCGTAGTGTACACTGAAGTCGTACTAATCAATAATAATTGCAATAAGCAAGTTGATTTTATTATAATTATTAGGAATGGACTTATTCCACTTTAAAAGAAATTTTTTTGCGATAACATTTTATAGCCAAAATTCTTTTGTTTACTTATGAAAAAATCGTACGAAAAAAAAGTGTCTATATCTTACTAAATCACCGTTAACTCATTTTTTTAAAGTAGACATACACCACTTTCAAATATTTATTATGGGGGTGCCATATAAGCGGACCAGCACTACCCACCTATAAAGGCACGACATAAACGGAGGCATTTTCAGTGGCGCAACGCCGGGATTCGATCCGAGCACCCAGCACGGAAAGCCAGCGCGCTGTACCACAAGGCCGCCACAGGCCAGTGTGTAATTATTTTTTCAAATATCTGTACATTATATTTTATCGCAATTTCTGCAGTTGGGCCCCGCAATAACTAAGGCCGGCGCTTTTAAAGTGCAGTTCTATTCCGATATTTGGGGAAAATTGGGGTAAAATTATACTAGAGTTGTGTCTTTTTTGCAGTCATTTTTTAACTGATAAAGCAATTTCTATAAAACTTGGTGAATACGTTTATTTTGATGCAAGGAATAATGTATACTTCAAATTTAGTATTTTTAATTGCATTATTTAAAATTAACATGTTTTCAATAAAAAAATGCATTTTTTCAAAGTTTTGTAATTTTAATTTAAATTTAAAAAATTTAAGTTTTTAATTGCTTAAAAATGGAGTAGACGTTAAATATACATTAGTTTTACAACTTTATCAATATTTTTTGGGAATCTAAAACCAATAATTTTGCTACAGTCTTGCGCGCAATGGATGCAAGCCAAAACACAATTTTAAAATTTTCATCAAAATTAAAAATGGAAAATTAATTAAAAACCAGTTGTAGAACATTGAAATAATTATTCTACATACAACATATATTAAGCTTTCAGTGGCAAAAATTTCATGTATTTATGTTTTATAGGGAATGAGAAATAAAACTAAATGTGACATGATGCTAAATTGCACCTTCAGTAAAAAAGTAAGACCCTTAAATGAAAACAAAATTACCGAAAAAGATCGTGTCTCATTTGGCGAAAGAAAAAATAACAGTTGCAAAACCAAATACTTGAAATCTGTATCTATAATAATAAATTTTTGTATGATCCAGTATTTATAAAAATAAACATGACTCTAAATTTTATTCAGGTTTTCTGAAACTCCCTTACATTACTTCGGAAAATAGTAAGTAATACGATGCAGGGTAAAAAGTCCCAAAATATGTTGATTACATGAAAATGGAAATCAAAACATGCGATGGTTTTCTTAAAGCCTAAATAATTAAAACCTTCATAATTTTCTTAATGCCTAAAGAGCGATAAATACTTTCCGCGGGAAATGGTACTGGGGTTTTGATTATCCCGACCCCTAATTTTGAGAATCAACCTCCCCGAGGCAGCAACCTTGAAACCGGTCTCAGGTCTCTTCTGAAGGGAGGTCTGCAGTACAGAAAGCAGTCGTTGATTATTCGCCAATTACGCGACATAATCACTGAGCCACGAAGAACATAAATTTTGCGAATAACAGGACATATTTCCTGTTCGGACCCCTTAACCTAATGAGGGAAGAGCAGGAACTATAGGTAATTTTACGTTTCCTGTTGTGGAGTAATTTATGTTTCTAGATTTCTTTTCCCTCATTTATGCAGTTTTACAACCATGTATATTATTGGTAATTAGTTCGCAAAATAATTTTTTTAGGCAAAGTATAAAGAATGTGGTCATTCATGGCTAAAAATATTTTTCGGTTTCAGTTTTAATATATGCTTCCGAAAATGCGTAGAGAGAGCGCAGAAAATGATACACAGATAATTATCTATTGTACTCGTAAAATGAATGTAAAGTTTGTTTAAAACATCACAAAATGTTAAAAATTAAGTAAAGAAGTAAAGAGAAACGACAATGAATCTGATAGAGAAGGGATTTTTTAGCTCCGTAAAATCATAAAGAAATAATTGTCAACGAATCAATGCTTGTTCATACACATGTTTCCTATGGTGTGCTCTGACGTATCTGGCGAACCCTGTCGTTTCTGCTGGTTCACCCACTTGTACAAAGGATTCTAACTTGTAAAATATATCCAACAAAAATATCACCATAGATAAGGTATTTTCTATCTACGGATCTACTGTTCGCAGTATTTAGAGAATATCTTTTCTATTGTGGCTAGCCAGTATTGGAGAAAAATTCTTTTAATTACTAGATAGATGCATAATACTATTGCCCTTGTGCTTTAGTAATACTATGTATGCAATGAATTTGTATGTTTAATATCCATAAAACAAACTAATTTGAATTAAATTCTTAAAAAACTGTTCCACAGTCCTAGTGGTTAATTTTATCTTTTACCGTATTTTAATAATTTTTTTGTCAATTTATTCGTTTTTATGCACGTGAAGCAAAATTAATTTAAAGTATCACCAAAAAAGAAAAGAAACCACGTGATCAGCATTTAATACATTAAATTCTAAAAATTAATCTTTAAAAAGGTCACCAAAAATCAGAAAATGGAGGCAAAGATTCGAAAAAGATTTCATTTAAAGGAATATTTACTACCTTTCTCGTGATATAAATTTTATAACCCTCAAATTATATTAAATTCAAACCTAAAAAATGTTCCAAAAACAGCTTAAAAAATTTAATTTAAAAAAACCTAAGAAGAATTTTTCAAAAATAATTTTAGTTCACCCGTACACTATAAGAAGAATGCCATGCGAAAATTTCAGCTCTTTAGTTTTAGCTGTTTGGTCTGTGCGTTATCTGTCAGTCAGTCATGTCAGTGGCCAGTTACGGAACTGTTTTATATATATAGATTACACAGAGAGTGTTAAATTGAGAGCTCTGTTATTAAACACTGAACTAATTTCCTTATCATTAGTGCAATTCATAAAAATATTTGTTAAAATATTAATAACCTGTAAATATGTTAATCGGAAAAAATCATAAATTAAAATATATCATTACCATTGTGATCACTAAAAATTTGGCTAAAAATTTGGCCCCCGGGAGGGGCGCTCCTCAGGTTGAGAACGACTAATTTAGATGTATTAAATGAAAAAATATATTATTTCAATCGATTTATTACGAATTTATATTTAATATCGATTTTTTAAGTAATAAACTAACATAAATTCATTTTTGTCTTGAAAAATTCATTTGTATTACCTCGTGTATGAACCATGTTGGAGCTCTTTCGAAACAATTTATATTTTTCCTGGCCTTTTTAAGAGCGCACGGATAATCTGCCCAAGGAAACTCGGAACCTTAGTGTACTTCCATCCCCTTTCCCCTTTTCCTTTGTATAAGATTCTGGTTGAGCCTCTGTACGAATAAATAACTATGTCAGTTGTTGTAATATGTTTGTAAAAAGGATGATACCTACTTCCCAGTAAAACCATAGTCTTTTTCTGTGCGTAACTGCATCATATTTGAAAAAGGAATATGGTAAATTTGATACCCTTCGCAAAGTTACATGGGTAACATACCAGTGAGCCATCCTGCACAGAAAAATAACTGTTATCAATTTGAGTCGGTGGATTTTCTTTTAGGATCAGAGCTTTCACTTTCTGATATTAACCTGCGTTCGAACAGTCTTAAGATGAGGTTTCGCGGTCATGTTTTCTTTTTACTTCTAGTTAGACTTTTTTTTCCCTTCAAGTTTAATGTATTATAAATACCCCCTTTTATTAAATGCCATAATCTCGATTTTACACCGCTTTATAATTTGTTGATACGAAAATTTCTCCACGGAAGCGCAGTTACGTAACCTTCGAGCCATCTATCAATTTTAGGGCCATTTTGGAAATAAACCTTTTATTTTACATTCCAATCAAAACAAAGCAGTAGCAGACAATTATTCTGAAGTTGCCAAATTTTCATCTCAAAATGCAAATGACAAAAATAAATTACAAAATCGTTTCCATAAAGTGCGAACGACCTTCTGTAGCTGTAAATAGTAGACAAATTTCTCCTAGGTTAAGACTGAGGTGCTCGAATCCAATAGGGTTAGTACACAGCAAGCCTTAATAACATATAAAAGCATAATATTCCTGCTTCTGCAACTAGTTTGATTTAATTGTTTTCGGGACTTTATTAAATTTAACTCGCAGCCACCGGGAAAGATTTTACTATAATTAAAACGAGACTCATTGACTCATCCCATACAACGAGAGCCCATTGGATTTAACTCGAATAAGCTGTGAGTAAAAGCGCCCCTCATTTGCATTTGAGTCCCCTCTACGGCTGTTCGTTACCTTCGAGAACTCTTCCTCCGCTCAGGTAGAAGTCATTAATTTAACTCGGGGTCGGAAGTCATGCTAAGTGCTGCCAGTACATTCTTCTTCTATTCACTGAAAGTCAGAGCAGCTGTACGATATTTTTCATCTTCACGGGCTGTACGTCACATCTTCGCGTGCGATGCATTTGTCGATAAGGTGGAAAATTTTTTATCTTGTTGGTAAATCTGTTTTAAAATTTTTGGCATCTAACATCATTTGTTTAACGATCACCATCTAAAATATTCCACTCTTTGTTTGCTAAGCTGTTCATAAGCATCTTTTTATTTGTTGCACTGGCTGCAAATTGAAAATATTTGGATGAAACTGTTTATGTTATAAATGAGTGTAATTTTTTTAAGCACGGGTAATTTTCAACCAATTTTCCATCATTTCAAACAACGTTAAGGGGCTTCAGAGGATAAAATTTTAGATCTTTCATTTAATTGCAGTTTTCTTAGTTTAAAAATAATCTATATATATAAAACAGTTCCGTAACTGACTAACTGACTGACTGACTGACATATAATGCACAAACCAAACCGCTGGACCTAAAGGGCTGAAATTTTGCATGGCGATTTTTCTTATAGTGTAGGGGTGCACTAAGAAAGATTTTTGAAAAATTCTTCTTAGATTTTTTAAAATTTAATTTTTAATTTTTTTTATAACATTTTTTAAAGTTTACATTTAAAAGCTGTTATTGTTAGCTGTTATTGTTACATTCTTTAAAGTTTGCATTTAAAATAACAATTTGAGGGTTATAAAATTTATATCACGAGAAAGATCATAAAAATTCCTTTAAAATGATATCTTTTTCGAATCTTTACCTCCATTTTCTGATTTTTGGTGAATTTTTAAAGATTAATTTTTAGAATTTAATTCATTAAATGCTGATCACGTGGTTTCTTTTCTTTTTGTGATACTTTAAACTAATTTTGCGTCACGTGCATAACAACGAAATAGGTAAAAAAAATATTTTTTTTCTTGCTAATGCGGCAGACGATTGGACATTACCCAAAAAAAAATATTAAAATACAGAAAAAGAAATGTTCCTCAAACTGTACTGTATTAACTGTACTATATTCTTTAGTATTTTCTATTAGATTTAATTTGAATATTCTACATTATTCTACATTATTTTGTCTATAAAAATATCCGTTACGATTTTTTTATAAATATATTTTTTCGTTTTTTTACATCAATTGCATACATTGATCGTTGTATTTATTATAAATGCATATATATATATATATATATATATATATATATATATATATATATATATATATATATTTGGCATTAATTGCATACATTGACCGTTGTATTTAATTTGAAAGTACTCCGTAGCGAAGTACGGGTTTTCAGCTAGTTATACATAAAAATACTTGAAATTTTTTTATTTTGTTTGGAAAAATTTGAAATTCAATATTCAATGCAGGTTTTCTTATATCTTCCGAAGCAATAATTCTATGTGCTTAAAGTTTTCAATTTTGTACCTAGAATAGGTTTAAAAAAATTTGTGATCAGGATATATGAAAATTTGTGATAATTTTGTTTATAATTTTCAAAAAAAGTTAGTCACTCTAAAGGGAAAGAGAAATCATTTTTCTTCAGAGAAATATTTGCTTTAAGGCAAATATTTTTGAATTTCTCCGAGGGGAATATAGGAAATTAAAAATGTTGTTTAAAATCAAGTTTTGAATGGAATTAATAATAGAGGGAATTTGTAATTTTACTTTATCATTTGTATACTGTATTTACTTTTAAATACCTGCAAATTAAATTACTTAAATTTTACACTATATGTAGAATCCATTACTTTTCCTGTGTAATAAAAAAATTGATATAAATAAATACCCGGGCAACGCCGGGCAAACAGCTAGTAGTTTTATAAAAATAGGACACAGGAATCCTGTATAACATTTCATAACAGTACCTTGCAAGGAATTTTAGGTATAACTTTTAACAGATGACGACTCATGAAACACTCCGTTCCGAGGTAAACAGACTTAAAGTTCAAATGCACCGCATGGTCAGCCCAGCATTAAAACGTTGTATTTGGGAGTGTGGCAGTCTTAGAAACGTATGCGGTTTGTGTTATTTGAATCTGAAATCTCTAAAGTATGGCTCAAGTGAGGAAATAATTACGGCTTTCATGGATAATTCTGTGTCCGTGACCTCCTTAATCTCTTAACATTTAAGTATCGTTTTTAATTAAAAAATCACGGTAGCGTATCGTGGCTCAACGTCTAGCTCGAGGTCCCGGTTAGGGTCTCGGACCAGGAGAAATTCTGAAATAAATTGAAGAAATTCGAAGGTATTTTGTTAAGGCTGCTGTGTACTATCTCATTGTTAACCTATGGAGAAAATGTGTCTAAGGATTGCCGACTGGGATTGAAAGATTTTTTAAAAATTATACTCCGTAGTAGAGAAAGAAATTTTACAACTTGAGGCATTTTTTAAAAATGAAAATAATATTTTAAAATTTAAATTATTCGGGGAAAAATCTGGTATAGTGTGTTTTAAACGTTCCTTAATTCCTTTGGAGGACGAAATTTATAAAATGAATCCTGTTGCAAGGTGCAGAAAACTTCAGGATATCTGAAAATGTCATTTTTATTGGACTATGAGCATTTATGTTACTATAAATAGCAGACAATTTTTTTTTCATAGGTTAACATTGAAGTGAGCGAATCCAATTTGGTTAGTCACAGCAGCCTTAAGTGATTTGCAGGGGAGTCAGAAGGACAAACGACTTGGGTATAGAGGGCACATTTTGGGAAGGATGTGAGGCTCAGTGATCCATCATCGGTTTTTCAACCAAAGTTTGTACACCTTGGAAAACGTATCGATTATGGAAAAATAATTGTAACATCCAAGATCGAAAGGAACATTTATTCGCCACGTTGTCTTCTTCATTTTCATAAAACAGCCATGATCAAGTGCACTAGAGTCTCCATAGAGCGAGCTTCAATTTACTGAAGTATTCTGTTCAATATAATTTCCGGCAAAACCTTGACTACAAACAATATTTCTATCAAATTTATGTCCATATTATGGAAAAATTGATTTATTGCGATGTTTTTAGTACAGAAGCATTCGATAGCAATCGATGATATCGAATTTTTTCACTGACAGTTTCAAATATGTTTCAATGCCTACAAATAAAGGAAATTTTGTTGATGAAATGCTTTTATAAGAAATTTATGAGAATATTGAAGTTATAGATGATTTTTTTTTGCGGTTTAGGAATGAGAAATAATGGATTTTTTACATTTTGAGGGCTTTAAAATTCGGAAACCATCTTTATTATGGCAAGTGTTTCTAGTCTTTATGTATTTATTTATCTTCTCTTCATTTTTTTACTCGTTAAGACATACATATAATGCATTTAATCAGATTTTTTTGCATGAAATATTTGTTTTATCAATTTGTATCGTTAGTTGTAAACTCATTTTCACACACGTTGAAAGATTTTACTGAAACAATGCATATTTAGACGGTGAACATTAGCTTTAATTTCCACATTCTTCTTTATTTTATTGTACTTTTACTTAATAAGTTTTTTAATGCTTAAAAAATTTTCTTTTTCTTAATGAAACTATTAATGGGAACGATGGGTCTTCGTTAAGTAGAAACTGAACGATATATCTTTTCTGAGAGATTTTTTACCTAAACAATCTATTCCTAAATAATACCTACGTAGGAACAGATTTCCTGAAATACTTCGGGGCGAATAGACGCTTAAAACTATTCCTCCTAAAAATGGTTTTAAAAATTATCATTATTAGTCTAATTACCAACTAATTTAGTAATGTTAGAACATTGGGATATCTACAACATCTTAGCTATACTCCGGATGTAATTTCATTCCAGTAATTTATCATTCCGCGTAAACTTAGTGAATGCGCTGCAACTATTATACGGCCCCCTCTTTCTTTTCGTTAACGACTCGTTTGATCTGCATAAAATTTCACCCTTTTTTTGTTCAAGTTCTAATCTTACGCATCTATCTTTCTCACTTTACTTTTCTTCAGAAGTTTCGGGCAACCGCAACTCCAGGATCTTTACACACACGAACTTGAAAGAAAAAAAATTAGATTTTTTTTGGGTTGTGAAGTATTTTTTTTCCGTGGGAAAATAAATTTATTATGCACCGTTTAGTCTATTTCTCACAGCTTGTTTATGACGTCTAAACCAAAATGCGCCAAATAGCTAAATAAGCCAGTGGTTCACCACGCACGGGGGGGGGGGGGGGTCGTGAAAAGAATTTGAGGGTTCTCGGGTAGTCTAAAGTAAATTTATATCATACTGAATTATTTAAATAAGAAAACATGCTTTAAACTTTCTATTATTACATATTTTTTAATATTTTTATTCATATTTTTATATGTTACAAGTATATTGTTGAATAAGATGTTGTTTTTTCCAATCCCCTTGGAAAAACAACCCCTTGGAAAAAACAACATCTTTGGACCAAGGTCCAAAGGACCTTGGTCCAAAGCGAAGCGTAGTAAGCAGCTTCACTTAAGGTGAGGTACCGCTAGGGCTGAAGTCTGACTTGACCTCAAAGAACATCGGTCCCGTAGTTTTGAACCGAGTGAAGTGACGAGACCGGAACACTTGACCCCGCATCTCCAGAGATATTTTGTTAACTTGGAGGACATTCCATCGACAACAAATATATTTTCGTGCACCAGCCGCCATTAGTGCACACGTCGGTGGTTTTGTCAGCGCGGGCATCGAACCAGCGACATATTAAATAAGATGTCAAACAATCTTACAAAGTTACATTTCTTCCATTCGCTTTTACCTATACGTCCAAGACTGGGTTTTCAAAATGAGTAGCTATAAATACCAAACAATGTTGATAAGAAAGTAGCATTCTCAAATATTTCCCCAAATATTGAGTAATATTATCCGAGAGTAAAGACAAGCACAGATAGCAATGGAAGGAAATTTAGAACTCTTAGAAGATCACTAAGGATAAGAAAATTCTTTACTGTATATCTAACTTTACTGAAATAATCAATTGTGGAGTTTATTTTAACTTTTTCGTAAGGACCTTGAAATAAAAGTTCATTAACTCTATCAGTGTGCGTAGTTTTTCTCAATTAAAACAATTTGACAGCTTTTACCAGCTTTGATAATTAATATGCAAGAATTTAAATTCCTGAAGAACGCGTTTTTTAGGAACTATTTAAGTTTAGCAAAACGCGGTTTCTATTAGAAGTGATAACATAAGCTAAAATATAGCGGAGAGTTTCCTTCTGAACAGGATATATTTGATAAATTTTAAGGAACTCCTGTTGTTGTTGCTTTTTCTATTGCACCCTGTCCAGAATCTATTCCAGACCAGGTTCATATAGAGCTATCGGGCAGAGGGATGCGGCTTCGGTTTTTAAAAGCGATATTGAGCAAGGTATCACCTCAATTTTGACCGAGCCCCCCCCCCCCCCCCAGAGGATCGTACCGCCTCCCACCCTCTCTATAAGTCGGTTTCATCCGACCGATAAGACCTCACAGAGGGACTTATCGGTTTGCGTATTTAACGTCATTTTTTGCGTATTTTGCGTATTTGGTCATCTAACCGATAAGACCTCATAGAGGGACTTATCGGTTTGCGTATTTAACGTGCCCATACCCGGACTAGACACGGATGTATTTAATGACGCGTTTTGGGATTTGATTCGAGCACCCTCGGCACCGAAATCCAGCGCGCTACCACAAGGCTACTTCGAACCCGCTTAAGGAACTCTTCATCGGGACAATCAATTTTGGCACAGACGACGGGCAAGTTTTAGTGAAATTTAAGTCTGGTTGTAATACAGTCGAACCTCCATATATCGAACTTCCACATATCGAAATTTTCTATATATCGAACTCTTAGCAAATCTCCATGTTCATTACATAGAAAAATTGTTTCTATATATCGAAAAAATCTCTATATATCGAAATTTTTTTCAAGACAAATTAGGAGATTTTATTCCACTTTAGAATAAAATCTCTCAATTTTTGGCATTTGAAACAATACGTTGTGGACTTCAATTCGCCGAAAATATCCCCGATTAAGTTTTTAGTGGACTGAATAAATATGAACATTTCTTTGAACTTTCCGCAAAACTGGCTGTTCAGCAAGATATTCGTAGTTTTTTTTTAAAGGAATGTAACTGTGATCATTGTAACCACTGTCTGGATTATTGTTAAAAGGTATGCAGTACTCAAGAAATCTTTCATATTAATTCATTTTTTAGTTATTAACTTTCATTTAATGGAATTCGCATATAAATTAGAAATGGAGTTTCGTATACGAAAATTAGCTTTAATTTTTTTAGGAGAGTTATGATAAAACTAAGCTCAATTCTGTATATCGAAATTTCTATACATCGAATTTTTTTCCGGCAATTTGCTACTTCGATATATGGAGGTTCGACTGTATATCCTTTTTTTTTTCGGCTAAGGTATGTGAAGACAAATTAATTTTGTGTTGAGAATCGGCTTCCGAATTAGACGAGGCAGATTATGCGAAGCATGCGTCATGAGAAGAGGAGTAAGAGTTTGATATAGACGTTTTTGATGGGAGAAATCCCAGACAGAATCCCAAATATGATTTTCTGTACTAAGATCGGAAATGAAGAAAGAATATTTCCAAGAAATATATGTAAAACGTATAATTCCTTCTCAATGGTGACAATTTTTTTTGTCTGTTATCCTGAGTAACGGCCCATAAAATTTAAAAAATGTAGTTCGTGAACGCACCATAGAAATTGTAAAAGAATTATTTTGAGAGAACGTTTTAAGGAAATTAATTTAGGGATAATGTTACAACGTCTACATTTCAAAAGAAAGTTTAGGTGGTTGATGTATTTAACACGTTTACGTTGAAGATAGCGAAATCGATTTACTTTTCAATTATACATAAGAAACAAAACGAAACAATTAATAAAAGATGAAAAGGATGAAGGAAGTCAATATAGGTATAAAAATATCAGAAAAATAAGATCAAAGAGACAATTTTCTGAATAATTGACTATTTTAAATACATTTTAAAGCTAAAGTGTTTTTTTTCATTGAAAAATCCGATTTTTAAAGGTTACTGCGACTGAGACTGAAAACTTTATTTTAGCAGGACTGTGAACGCTATTATTTACAATTCAGGTAGTCACTCAGAAATTTGTAATTTTTTTTCTTCTCTGGTATAATTTTATGGATAAAAGTGTGTGTTAGATTGTTAAACTATTCATTTTAATGATTCATATTTAAGTTAACAAGTAATTAAACAACTTAAGAAATGATCGACAATTTTGATCGACAATTACAATTTTGTATATCTTCAACTTGGAAATATTCTTTCTTCACTTCCGTTTTTCAGAAACTAGATATTTATGTCACAAGTACAGTCTTTCTTTAAATTTATAGTTGACTTAAAGCATTAAAGAATATTTACTAAAAACAATTTTGAAGAATATTCAATACATTAAGTTTTAGTTATTTAACATATTTAAGTAATATGTTTAAGATGTTTTCATTCCGAGTAATTTCAAAAACTTTAGAAAACCTATTGCACGAAAAAATGCTAAAGAATATCGACCCTGAGAGCATACTGGGCTACATTCGTTCAATATTGTTTGGGTTCTATATTTGAGTAGAAATATTTTACATTTTTTTCTCAGATGTTTGCCAAAATGTTTCAGAATATTCAAAATATTTTTCACAAAAATACACCTTTAGGGAATAAAATTTCTGATTTCAGACAGATCTTGTGTTTATTCTCTATTTCTCCCCATCTGGTAATGGTTTCATTTTTTAAGAAAGTCCTTTGTTTTAGCTTAACTCCTAATGTCGAAGATTATTTTCAACAAGCTTTGAAATAGAAAAGTTGAAAAGATTAAGGAGAAAACATTTTTATTGAAAAGAATTATTATTTTTTCCGTATTATTCAACTCCCCTTTCTTAATTTATTTTCAATTACTTTCTTAAGGCTGCTGTGTACTAACCATACTAGATTCTCTCACCTCAGTGTTAACCCATGAAAAAAATGTGTCTACTATTTACAGCTACATAAATGCTGATAATCCAATAAAAATGGTACTTTCAGATAGCCTTTTCTGCACCTTTCCACAGTATTCCTTTTATAAATTTCGTCCACCAAAGGAATTGAAGAGCGTTTAAAACACACTATACCATATTCATTTCCCCGAAGAATTTAAATTTCAAAATATTACTTGCCATTTTTTTTAAAAAAAGAAAAATTCTCCAAGATGTAAAATTTCTTTCTCTATTACGGAGTACAATTTCTTAAAATAAATCTTTAAATCCAAGTCGGCAATCCGTGGACAAATTTTCTCCATAGGTTAACATTGAGGTGAGCGAATCCAATAGGGGATTTTTATTTTTTCCCGTATTATCCAAATCTATTTCTTAATAAACTTTCATTTGCTTTCTTAAGATTAAATACGTTCTTGTGGAAAAACCAAAACATAGCACCATATGATCTCTGATGTTACAAATGCAGTATCTACGTACGCCCTATATAAAATACTAGCTGAAAAGCCGTACTTCGAATACGGAGTACATTCAAATTAAATACAACGGTCAATGTATGCAATTAATGCCAAAAATATGTATGAATATTTATAATCAATGCAACGATCAATGTAAGCAATTGATGTAAAAAACCAAAAAAATATATTTTAAAAAAAATCATAACGTATATTTTTATGGACAAAATAATGTAGAAGAAATATTCAAATTGAATCTAATAGAACATACTAAAGAATATAGTGCAGTTGATATAATACATTTTGAGGAACATATCTTTTCTTGTATTTTAATATTTTTTTGGATAATGTCTAATCTTCTGCCGCATTAGAAAGAATTTTTTTTGTCTATTTCGTTGTATGCACGTGGCGATAAATTAATTTAAAGAACCAGAAAAAGAAATCACGTGATCAGCATTTTAAATTAATTTCTAAAAATTAATCTTTAAAAATTCACCAAAAGTCAGAAATTGGAGGTAAAGATTCGAAAAAGATTTCATTTTAAAGGAATTTGTATGATCTTTCTCATGATATAAATTTTATAACCCCCAAATTATTATTTTAAATTCAAACTTAAAAAAAGTTACTAAAACAGCTTAAAAATTTAATTTAAAAAAAATCTAAGGAGAATTTTTCAAAAATCTTTCTTAGTGCACCCCTACACTATAAGAATAATCGGCATGGAAAATTTCAGCCCTTTAGGTCCAGCGGTTTGGTCTGTGCGTTATCTGTCACTCTGTGAGTCAGTCAGTCACTCAGTCAGTTACGGAACTGTTTTATATATAAATAATTAGGCGAAAATCCATATCAATATGCTAAAATGGGAGTATAGAGAAATGTTGATGATTAAAAAATATATTACCAAAATATGTGCCAAAAATATTCTTTACTTGAACTGTTCCAAAAATGTATGACATCTAACGAGATTTTCAATATTAAGTATAATTTTATTTTAGTTTCTTCAATAGGCCGCAGATTTATAAAAAACCGAAACGTCTTAAAGCCCTATTAAAACTCCATAGAAAATCAAATATTCATAATGTCAAAGAAAGCAACAGATTGTGAAAGAAACAAAATCTACCATTTAGTGCGATTGATTTGAGTTTAGAAACAGTTGTTTAAATGAAAATTTTTGCGTAAAGAACAATAGGCAAGAGGGACATAAATGTAGGATTGATGTTTTTTTTTATATACATAGATATGCTACATTTGTTTTCTTTCGTAACTTCGTGGAACTAAAATATAATCCCCTAATGGGGAAACACATTAGGTGTTGTCTGCATACTAAACTTGGTCAACATATTCTAATTTCAGTTTCTTTCATCTAAAAATAATCTTAGGACTTCTTAGAGTCACAATGTTATCATCTTTGTTTGTCGTAAGCAGGAAGAAGCAGAGATAAAGCCATGCATTGTATGTTCTTTACTTTAGGGCTCTTTCCTTCAATTCCATTCCAGATGACAAAGAGAGATGGTTTTTAATAAATCTCTTGAACATTGCCGAAATGTAATTATAACAGACGAAAGCTGTACATGAAAATAAAAAAAGGCTTGTGCGTTAAAAGTTTACACTTCTATATATTTAATTACTAGTAAAAAAAAGAAAAGAGGCATGAAATAAACTGAAGAGATTAAAAAAATTGCACATTTCTCATGAAATATATGTAATGTAAATTTTGTAATTATCTAACAACTGATGTTTTCATAAATCTCAAAGTCTATTTTATCTTGAATACCCGATTCCGAAATATAACAATAAATTATTTCTAGCTTTCATTTGAAGGTTTTATAATGTTCTAGGATGTTATTATCTTCAAGAGAGTAGTATATAGTACTCCAAAATTAACAAAAACATAGAGCACAATTTTTCGCTATGAAAATAACGGTAATTTGAAAGACTATTTTTCCTAAAACCGTAATTTTTTCACCGTCAAAAGAAGAATAGGGCAGGATTCACTGAGCTATGGATACGTAAAAATATGCAGATAGCTGCAGAAAAATTTTTACATTAAGCATCAATTCTTAAAATGTATAGAGCAATAAAAAAGGTACAGAATTCGAGTAGCTGAACGGAATTTTGTACACTACGCGTATTGTACGTATAGTTTCATTTTTTTGATATCTTTAGGGAAGAGACAATAAATTAAATCGGTCAGTGAAGCTCATAAAATTACACGTGTATGGTTCTGTTTGATAATATGTTTTGTTAGATTTGTTGAGAATTTTTTATCTCTGTTCATTTTGATGATATGGACTTTGTAAAGCGCTTTGTTGCAACTGTGATTTTTTTCAAGAGGTTAATGCATAAAAAGTTTGCCAGGAAAAGACAATTAATTGCTTTTTAAAAATTTTTTGAGAATGTGTCCTTTTCTATTTTTCCAGATAATGGTATGCAATTATAGGCTTTAAAGAACACTTGAAATCAGGCATAGAGATACTTCAGGAAAAAACAACAGTTTTTTTCTATAACACATGTGTCGTCAGCTTGCTCATGTTGACTATGGACGCTTGAGTTAAGAAGGAAGTTAAGGGTCAGAGCGTTTGAAACCGGCCCTTTATATAAATGTAGAAAAACTGGTGAGTAATTCAACCAACCATTGAAGCAAGCGTGTCGCATTCTAGAGCAACTTCTGTCGTTATGAGGCATACGGGTGATTACGCTGTTTGTGATATTGAAATTTGCTTTGAAGTACTCGTTTGATGAAGAAAATTGTTTCGTATTTCGCATTTATGCAAATTGGGAGCACTGTAATGAGAACTATGCAAAAATCTGGGAATCTATTTAAATCCCTAGTATTGGTAACCGTTTGTTATTCAGTCAGCACACAATAGACGAGACTAAACTAGGCGGGATGCAGACGGAATACATGTTTTGGTACTTTTACGTTAGCGGGGCCCCACGCAAAAACCTGCCAAATCTGACACCAGTTGTCGCCAATCATAAATGCTGCCACTAAATGGAACATTAAAAAAAAAAGACTTTCGTAAACAATAATTTTTTACATCCTGCTAACTTAATAATACCAAAACATTAATGGCCGCGATTGAAGAAAACATCGCAGATGGAAGCACCATCTTTTCATATTGCTGGAAAGGCTACAAAACTGACGAATTGCAAGCTTTGAACACTTCACCGTAAATCACAGTTATACTTTTCTTGACCATGTAACTTGATTTCACACCAAAGGAGTGGAGCGGTTGTGGGGCAGGGCGAAATGGCGCAATAAACGCCAACGAGGAACTGCTCGCCAGCATTTAGATCAATGGTTCCCAACCGGTGGTCCTCGAGAGCCTCGGGAGTGGTCCGGAACCACATATAAAATAGATGCCAAATGAATGGGGATTTTGAAAGCAATGTTCATCGGACTGGATAGGCGGAATAGATCCGATGACTATTAGGTGTTGAATTAAAATTTCTTAAAAGTTTAACATAATTATTTTATTATTAGAATATGATGCATTAGAATTATAGTACGTTAATCCTGTATCCTTTTGCCTGAGAGATACTCTATACCCCCCATATGCCCCAGAAGGTCCCCCCCCCCCCCACCTAAATCGGACATGCTTTCAGCAATACTAAAAGACATTTACAATTTAATGCCTGCTTTTAAAATTTATCTTTTATTTCTTTAGTATCTTTTTTATTTCAATATTTACTTCTTCGCTAATTTATAATTGTTTATGAAAGTCTTTTTTTTTTTCAATGGTCAATTTAGCGACAGCATTTATGATTAGGAATTACTAGTGTCCGCCAACGGTATAGCGCCAACATTTTATCTTGGCAACAATTGGGGCCCCGCTAACGGAATATACCCATGTTTTTAATAGAGATCTTCCCAGCAAGAATCCCGGTTTTAAATATTTGTATGCTTCATTTACATTTTCTCACGAGATGCTTGAAAGTGCCATTCCGCTTTATTCTACAGTAATGTTTCCTCTAGAACCATTATCGAATTTCTAAGTTCTTTCCCCACTTTTTTCCCGTATTAGAAGCGTAAAAAAATAAATGTAGTAATAAAATCTCGTTAAATCACAATTATAAGAACAATTTATCCATATTTTTGCTAATATGAACAATTAATATGACATAAAAGTATCAAATTATATTTTAAATTAAGCAATGCTCTAAGTTTTTAGTTAAGGTTTTAGTGTATGTCAATAGCTTTATGAAAGTTGTATAGCACCAAACTAGATCATTTTACCTAGACTTCCTATTTCCATAGAGAACCAGCTGGAAGGTAATCGGCAGTAAATTGTAAAAACTTTATGATGAAATCAACTTTTGTTAAACAAATAAAAAAGTCCTTACTAAGGAACATGCAACTACAGAAGTTTCTTTTTTAACGAATTAATGGGCTACCGATTATTATGGTACCGATTATAGGCTGTAGAAATTCGTTTTAAAGTATTGGAAGGAATAATTATTTAGATGATTAAATGACCAAGTTAGACTAGTTGTTAAGTTCTAAAAAGATTTGCTTCCCTTACCCAGCAATCTACGGGGGCAATCCAACAGGTGGCGTTGTTTATTTGCTTAGTCTCTATGTTTGCGTCGGTTTCTCGCTCTCTTATGTCTTCAAATTGTGCAGTGTACTACACTGAAGTGCCATTGAATTAGGGATAGCAAAGCCTATGCAAATTGTGTAGCGCTGGCATCATGTATGCGCAAGTGAGGGCGCTGTGGTAACTGCATATATAGCGCGTACTGTGGTTGTTCTGAATTAGTTGTTGGAATTGCCAGTATGGGTAAACTGCCTGATTTAGACGCCTTTGATCGCGGACAAATCGTAGGTGCGCGACGCATGGGCCATTCAATTTCCGAAATCGTCAGACAGCTAGGATTTTCGAGGTCGACAGTGTCAAGAGTATACCAAGAATACATGGATGGTGGAAAAAAAACTAGCGATCGGGCAAACTGCAAAGGACAATTAGCCTTGACAGTGCGTGGTGAGAGACGGCTCAGGCGTATTGTACGTAGCCAGCGAAGCCAAACATTAGCTCAAATTACCACCTAGTTTAATGACGGTGCCATTCGTACAGTCAGTAAACGGACTGTGCAACGCTCGCTTCACCGTATGGGTTTCGGGAGACGTCGACCTACGAGAGTACCATTGATCTATACTCGCCATCATTACCTGGGCAAGAGAGCACAGAGACTGGAGTGTAGAGCACTGGAAACGAGTAGCATGGAGTGATGAGTCTCGATTCCGACTACTTAACGCCGACGGGAGGCTGAGAATATGCCGTCAGGCTGATGAAGCCATGGATCCTGCATGCCTGGATGGAACTGTACAAGGGCATGATGGCTCAATCATGGTCTAGGGTGTTTTTCCGTGGAACAGTTTGGGATCTTTGGTGCGTGTACCAACCTCCCTCAATGCAATCCGGTACGTAGAGTTGCTGGGTGATCACCTCCATTCGTTTATGCTGTTCTGTTATCCGCACGGTAATGGAGTTTTCCAGCAAGTCAACTGTACCTCTCACAAGTCCCGGTTGGCTACTGGCTGGTTGGATGAGCATTCCTCTGACTTCTCTGTCATGAATTGGCCACCTAGAAGCCCAGACTTAAATCCTATTGAGCATCTTTTTGATGTTTTGGAACAAGGCGTGAAAGGCCATCACACAGCACCAAAGAACCTTACTGAATTATGGACAGCTTTAGCCAATATTTGGCAAGCCATTCCCGTGGAACGTTTCCAGAAACTTGTTGAATCTATGCCTCGTCGTGTGGCAGCCGTTATCAAGGCCAGAGGAGGCCCAACTCGTTACTAGATAGGTATCCCTAATTCAGTGGCACTTCAATGTATAAGCAGTGACAAGTGTAACCTTGTAGTTCCGTCTAATGTGATTTTTGAGATTGAATGTATGTTGCTGTGTTATTGTGTGAATGACAACATTATCTGTATTATCTTTATGAGCCGTTAAACTCAGCATCGTCCACTATTTAAAAGAATCTTTAGCGATTCAGAATATAAGAGTTTAAGGTACGAATTCGATTTAGTTCTTTATTCACTGAGGGTGAAAATAAGAGAAAGTTTAGATAATTAGGTACATTCAAACCTTACATATCTATGGTGCCCGGTATAAAGGGTTTATGTAAAAAAAGGGATTTTTAGATATTTGTTAGTGTTGATTAAAAAAAATTCTTTTGACTTGTATAAAAGGCTTAGGTCTATCAATTTTGTATACAAAAGTACATTTCTTTGTACAAAAGACTCAAGTCGAAATTATTGTTCTGCGATTGGTATAAAAGCCAATAACTTGGTATATTTAAATCACTGTTTTGGACTTAAGCCCTTTATACCGGGCACCATAGATATATTCTTCAGAGTAAAGCAGGCTTTCGAGAATAAACTCTAAGCAAATCGGACTCGGGTCTGGGTTCAGACCTTATATAATTTTACAAGAAACTGAAAAACCGATTGTGAAAAACGTCAACAGGAGTACACGACTTCTTTGAAACTTCTTTAATTATATCTAGTAAGAAATTTAATTATATTGTGTTTAAGAAGTTCTGTGTTACTGCCAGGCCTCAAATATGTGTACTCCATATCCCCATTACTATAACCTTTTCCTGTCACCTTGATTTCTAACACTCGGAAAAATTTACCTAATCTAATTTAGTATTGTGTATTTAAGAACAGAGATATGACAATGCGTTTGGTCACTTTATAATAATTAAGAAGGACCCCAAATATGAAATTCAATACTTTAGTCAAAATTCTGGGAGAAGACTGATGAAATTAACTGTGATTTTTGCAAAGTGTTGTAAAATGAATTAGTATAATTCTATTGAAATACACGAAAACTCTTTATTACGAGGATTGCTATTTTAAAGAGTCTGGGAAGTAAATTACCCCAAAAAGCACATCAATTTTCTTGACTTGCTATAAAGCTTTTCAAAAACATGCTAAAAGGCTTATCAAATCGGCATAAACCACTTTTTACTACGATAATTATAGCCATCATTTAATGATATATCATTTTAATGATTCACCATATCTATGAGCAGTCAGTCTACCGTGATTCTGTACTGCAAATGTGTGTATCTCGAATGGAATTTTTCTTGATTTCTGTTCTTTAAAAGAAATATCTAAAATTAATTGCAAGGTAATGCTATGAAATTTTGTTCAGTTTTCCTTTTCTATCTCTTCATGGGACTCTTTTCAGGAATTTTGATTTATAATAAAAAATTCGAAAACAACTTTCCCGAAGCAAAAACTACAAGTTATTAAGAATATAATTCTCCTTTAACTGGACAAAACATAAAATGGTTTTGAAACCTCAACTACAAATGGGCATACAAGACCTCATAGAGCAGTAGTTCGTGCATCAAAAACTAAAAATGCTTTAAAGTTTGAATTAAAAAAATTTAAATAAATTTTTAAATTGTTTGCTAAATATTATGATAGTGATGTTTATACAACGACACATTTCACGAAAAAAATCATTAGGAAATGATTGACAATATAAAAGAATTAAAATTTGTGTATGGACACATTGGAGTTATGCGATTTTTAATATAAACACCATAACTCGAAATAACAATTATAAAGAAAACTTTTTTTCAGCTTTGATTATATTTCTGTATTTTTTCTTTCAAACGTTTAGTTTTTTTTCAGTATTTATTACCCGTATTTTACACCATTTCTTGTTTATTTGAAATATAACCAAACTTTTCACCTCTTCGCTTACAAACCCTTCCCATATCCGCTTAAACGAATATCAAGTTTCAGTACTAAAATTTTTTACTGTCAACCTATTCTTCACTAATGTCAAGGAAAACGTCTTAGTCCAGCTGTCAAAAACATTCGAATATGTAAAATAAGGAAGAACTAGAATCACAAATCGTAAATTTTTTTCTTCAGACATTGAATTCCATGCTTATTATGCCATGTTTTAGGTTAAGTACGTGGAGACATCCGGTGTTCTTCAAACATGAGCCTTTCGCAAACATTTTAATAACGTCGAGTCTTTTAATAGCTTCCCAAACGTGATTTTTATGCATATTAAATGCTACCCGTACAAACGTTTCGTTTGTAAATGAGATGAGGTATTTCCGTAAAAATCCTTCGGAAATATATGTGTTTGAAGGGCATTATAAATGCTTCTCTTGATTTATAGCTCCGAAGCGTGCTTTCCATGAGTAATGACACTATTTTTTTTAAAAAATGGGCTGTTTTATTTTCATTGAGAACAAAATTAGAGGAAAGTTTGGAGGAAAGTACCATTAGAGTGCTTTTTTAATTCTCTTATACTTCGAATGCTACTAATTATAACTATTAAAAGTAGATCCTTATTATTTTCCGTATAAGTACAATCACTGTTTGACTAAATGTGGTTATGTTAAGACTGCTGTGTACTAACCTTAATGTATTCGCTCACCTATGGAGTGTTAACCTATGGAAAAAATGTGCCCAAGGATTGCCGACTTGGATTTAAAGCTTTTTTTTTATTGTACTCCGTAATAAAGAAGGAAATTTTACATCTTGGGGCATTTTTCTTTTTGAAAAAAAAATGCAAATATTTTAAAATTTAAATTATTCAGGGAAAAAATCTGGTATAGTCTGTTTTAAATGATCATAAATTCCTTTGATGGACGAAATTTATAAAATGAATCCTTTTGCAAGGTGCAGAAAAGTTCAGGCTATCTGAAAATAGCATTTTTATTGGATTATCGGATTATCAGCATTTATGTAGCTGTAAATAGTAGACAAATTTTCTCCATAGATTAACATTGAGGTGAGCGAATCGAATAGGGTTACTGCACAACAGCCTTAAACAGTGTTTATGTGGTTTAGTTAACTAGCGTTTAACTATATTATCGTTCGAGGATAATATTGTTCAAAGAATTCTTCAATAGTGTTTAGATCAGTCTTGAACACTGTGTCAAATGCATGGGTAAAGCCCTTACAATACGCTCTGTGTCACAGAAAATTATTTCAAGTTTATATCAGATAAAATCACAAAGTAGTAAAAACTTCATGTTGATTTTATTATTAGAGATGACAGAGGAGGAATGTTATTTATATTAAGTGCGCAAAAATAGTTATTAGTAGTAACTGGATATCTGATATTGTAGTACTTAAATAGTATCAATTATTTTTTTCAGATTCTTCCCCCTTCCCCTGATTTCTTTATTTATGCTTCGTAGTTTTATCAACCCTAAATATCACTGCAAATTGTAATCTATTACTTTCGTTACTGAGAATATTTATGTCACGAAAATTATAAATTAGTCAAGGCCTTTTGTAATCATTTTATCAAAAATAGTATGTAATTTAAATATAGTCGCACTAGCTGAATGCACTTGCTTCGCTACGGAGTACATTCAAATTAAATACAACGGTAAATGTATGCAATTAATTTGTATGTTTAATATCCATAAAACATACTAATTTGAATTAAATTCTTAAAAAACTTCCATCTCAATTAGTCTAGTTGTTAAATTTTGTCTTTTAACGCATTTTCATATTTTTTTGTCATTTCATTTCGTTGTTATGTACGTGACGCAAAATTAATGTAAAGTATCACAAAAAAAAGAAACCACGTGATCAGCATTTAATAAATTAAATTCTAAAAATTAATCATTAAAAATTCGCCAAAAATCAGAAAAGGAAGGTAAAGATTCGAAAAAGATTTCATTTTAAAGAAACTTTCATGATCTTTCTCGTGATATAAATTTTATAACCCTCAGATTATCATTTTAAATGCAAACTTAAAAAAAGTTACAAAAAAGCTTAAAAATTTAATTTTAAAATATCTAGGAAGAATTTTTCAAAAATCTCTCTTAGTGCATCCCTACACTATAAGAAGAATCACCATGCAAAATTTCAGTCCTTTAGGTCCAGCGGTTTGGTCTGTGCGTTCGTCATTTGTCAGTCAGTCAGTCAATCACGGAACTGTTTTATATATATAATAGATTATAAATATCCTTTTTATTTTATGAAACAATGAATTAATGCATGCAACAAACCTATAAAAGTAGGAATATGTAGCTACTATGTAAAGATTCAAGAACGGATGAACAAGTTGGGGGTTGCCATTATTAGAAAAAAAGTTGAAAAACTGCAGATTAGAACAACTATTCAGAGTTCGGTACATCGGAACTTCGAATCCTGGCTTTGGCAGTCGGTTGTTATCCAGCATCTTATGACTATGCACAACTGTTCCCGCAGGGATGTTTGTTTGGAGATAATTTCATGCAATGGTAGAGTTATTTGCCAATCTGTTTCCTTTGCTTGATTATTTCAATTGATAAAATCAACTGCGAGTGAATACATGTATATTATGATGTCATTTATCAAGTAAATTCAATGCACCTAAATTTATAATGGACCTAAATGAAATGATAAAATCAGTTGAGAGCGCATACATGTATATTATCATGCACTCTATCAGGTAATTTGTATAAGCTCAGAAGAACTCTTATAATTAAATAGACGCATAAAAAACAGTTTTAACGAATATTAGGATCCTATATGTATCAGCGTATCTCGTGAAATAAGTTCCAATTTCGATTAATTTGTGCAAATGTTTAATGAAACAAGGACATTTTTTTTCCATGTCTGCTTTACGATAATTTTTTCTTAGAGGTCTATTCAAATTTATCTTCATTAGCGATTATTTACGATTAAAAAAAATCTAAAAAATTATCTGTCACCTAGTTGACTATTTGATTAATTTATTTCTGTAGAGAAATTGTTCTTGCAATTCTGACTGTAGTACGGCTGGCATACTTTGTTACGCTTTACCCTGTGCTTCACACCTGCTCTATGCAGAAACAAATTAACTTTAAGTACCTCTTTTGCAGGCTGGCCACGCACATGAAATCGGCGCTACTGGAATTGTTTCCCTTCCCCCATTGTTCCCCAAGCCTGGAAACTCACGGTAAGACGTGTACTTCAGCAACGTGATCTATTATAATCATAATTGTAGATGAGTTCAGCTGTATTTATATGTTAGAACAGGAATGATTGGTGGTATTTTTTTTTTTAGTATGTCACGGATATTTAATCGTTACAGTTTCGGAAATGTAAACATCAAAGTATGATCAGGTGATATTCCTGATTCTGTTAGGATAAGTTAAGAATTTCTCAGACATGCAGCAGTTACATAATTCAAATCTTTTAGTGTTTCCCACTCCTGGGATTTAGGTCATAAGTTAAGTTTTTCTGAGGCGCGTATCCTTTGCCCTCCCAATTCGATTTCTGAATTGGATTGCTTTGAAAATATCTTCATTACTGGTTGCGTTGGAAATTTCGTTAACGATAAAGTTTGGCCCCTCGTGTCAGTGTTGTTTAGATAGCTTTTATGTACTATTTCTTTTTTTCTCCAACTTATTGTTTTGCCTAGTATTCTAATGCCCTTTATATTTTTCCCGTGCTTTCTTTACCCCATGGTTTCTTCTTTTGCCTACTCCCTCGTGTTCATATTTCACTTTTCACAGTGTCATTGCATTTGAAACGCCCAATTAAATGTAAAATTGTAAGAGTAAATGTTATTGTATTGAAATTGCACCTTAAACGTTAAATTGTAAGTATCTATATATAAAAAGCGTAGGTATGCGGCACAAAAATCAACGATATTTCTACACTTCGAAAGGCAACGGCTGCTACTACCAGATGTAAACATTAGCGGCCGTCCGCAGTTTGCAACCTTGTGTCAACATGGATTTACGCACTGAAATCAGGAATACCCGAAAAATCAGCTGCACGATCAAGTGAAAATTGGGAACAGTCTCAGAAGAAAGCGAAGAAAAAATATTCATTAAGAGAGAGGCGTGAAAGAGAGAGCATAAATGATAGCGAAGTTAAGCGTAACCGTCACCGGCATTGCAACCGATAGGCAGTAATAGTTAATTTTCTGTACTTTTTTTAGTACTTGCTGAATTTTTACTCCATTTTATAAGTGAAGAAATTTTTCCAACAATTTATTATTCGATATGATTAAGTATAGATATCTGAATTGTGGACAATAGTACATGCAGAGAGTGATGTAATCCACACAATATTTCAGTACTTGCTGAATCTTTACTCCATTTTTTAAGTGTAAATATTTTTCCCCAACAATTTCTTATTTAGTGTAATGATAAAGTGTAGATATCGTAATTTCAAAAATTGTACATACAGAGAGGGATGTAATTTTTAAAATCATTGGTGTTGGGTTTCTCAGTCTTATCTTTAACTCTGTTCTGAAGTAATAGAAGTTCACAGTTTTTAATCACGATGTTTTAGAATCATTCGTATAGAGAATTTAGCAATGATTATAAATTTTTGTCCGAGCTCTCACTATGCCTTAACAAAGTATTTTTACGTATGATGACAGGTAATGGTACACATTCCTTACATATGTTCTTAAAGTTTAGTTTTTTACAAAAGAAAATATAAAACTAAAAGCGACCATGCTGGTCGCGCAGCGGCTAGTATAATGTAAATCGTAATTGTAAATTGCAACATGCTTATAGCGTAATGATTAATTTATTTGTCAGTGTAATAGTAATTGGAATTACTGCTAAAATGTAAAATTGTAAATATATAATATAAATGTAATTGTAAATTGTAAGATGTGTGTTGTGTGATTGTTAAATGTAATAGTAAGTTCATTGGAGGCATAGAGAAAATTAATGCTTGAAATTAATAAAAAAAAGAATGATTTAATTACTTTTAGAAGAAAAACTATTATAAAAATGTTTACCAGTAAACCTGTTTGTTAATGGTTTGTTACAATTGTATTATGTATGTAATCTAATTGTTTAATGCAATAGTAAGTGTAATTATGTTTGAAATTGCATCTTAAATGTAAAATTGTAAGAGTAAGGTAATTGTATTGAAATTTTACCTTGAATGCAATTTGGAGTGTACAATGTAAATCGTAATTAAAAATTGCAATGTATCCATAATGTAGTGGCAATTTTGCTGTAATTGAAATTGAAATTGAAATCGTATCAAAATGTAAAATTGTTAGTATATAATGTAAACTGAAATTGTAAATCGTAATATGTTATTAATGCAATGGTAAATGTAATAGTAAGAGTAAGAGTATTTGAAATTGCACCTTAAATGTAAAATTGTAAGTATGTAATGTAAGCTGTAATTGTAAATTGTAATATGTTCGCAAGCGTAATTGTAATTGAAACTGCAGTTTGAATGTAAAATAGCAATTTTATAATGTAAATTGCAACTGTAAAGTGCAATTAGTTTGCAGGGTATGGATAAGCAATATAAGTATAAATATGTAAGGGAAAAAACAAAGAAAGCAACAGGAAACTGGTGAGTAACTTAAGCGAGGTTACCATTATAAATTGGTTAAATTCATAGTTAAGGATTGCGAATTGTAAAGGAAAAAAAATGGGCTTGGTGGTGTCCGAGTAAGTCGTTCACCCCCGAGCCAATGGGTCCCTGCTGAGCGGATTCCTGGGGGGACGACTTGGCTCCAATTAAATATGCCGTATTAGCTTATCGCTGTGGTCGGTGGAACCCTAGAATTCACTTTTCACAGTATCGCTGCTATGAAATGGCAGTACTCCTAGCGCGTCATTTGCTCACCTTAGGTTCCTGTGTAAGCATTCTCTCGATCCTCTTTTGATGACAAAAACAGTTGTTGCTTTTGAAATACGAATTAAGACCATTTTATTATCATTAATAGGAAATCTTAAGGAAATATTTATTCCCAGATAATTTTTACTTGTAGTATTGCTTATGTTCTCGTAACGTCCAATTTATCTCGATACACTGTGTCGTGGGGTATCGTCTGGCGTCATTTTACTATTCCATTTTCCGTCCCGTTTGTTAATTGGTTTTTCTGCACCTTTTCTATTTTTTTTTTTTTTTATATGTCGTACCCCACGACACACTGAAAATCTAATCCAAAATATGATCTTTTCTAGTAAAGTAAGAAAGGAAAAAGGAAAACATCTTTACTCTATGGTAACCCCCACCTTCTGATGAAACAAAGGGGGAAGTCAGAGAAAAGAATATTATGATTGACTAAAAGAGATAAATATCATTTACAATTGAAAATTAGATTTTGATTCAGGAAAAATCAATAGAAATATTAAAAATTGATTTTAGTTTAGTTAAAAATAAAATTCATAAAATTTAAGGAAATTTTCCTATGAAGGAGAATAAGTATTCAAATTAGTAGGTCAGGAGCGGAGTAGTGGTTTGTACGTCGGGAATCTATAGTCGGTTCGTGTCTCGACTGAATGCTTTCGTGTCAACGCCGGATAAAGGCACGTTAAACCTGTAGGCCTGAAATTCCCCCCGGTATGGGGTTGTAGGGATGGGAGGTGTTCACCCTGGGGTTGCTAGGTCTAAATTGTAGTGGCAACATATACACATGTAGGGTTAACACCAGGAAGGTTTTAGTTGCAATGGCAGGTCCCGTCTGGTGCATTGGAATTATTAAAAGTTATGACTACCTAATGACAAATTATATAAAACATTTTTAATTCCTGTTCTAATTTTTTTAGCATTCATTTTTTTGCTGTCCATCATTCTTAAGGTTTTTTTTGTAGGTATACGAATACAAAACTTATGTAGAATTCACTCGTTTTGAGGCTTTATAAATAGCTACAAAGTAATATACTCTTTGGTATCTGTTTGTTAGCTAGTTATTCCGTGTAAATCAGGTAGATGGTACGTTAACCAACTGGTTTGTAGTTCATCTTTTCGAAAACTGTTCATAATATTAAAATAAAATTTAATTTTAAAATAATTTATCCTGTCTCAAAAGCAAGGCACTAAAAGTCCAGTCCAGGCATGAGATACGAGCAACTTACTCCGAATATTGGTAATTATGAATGCTCGGGTTCCCGATTTTCGACTCAATTTCTCAGAACTGTGATGAATTCTTGAGTTTTCTTCGTTGTTTTAATTAATATATTGTTTCTTAATAACGCTCAGTGAGGGACATCTGCTATGTTAGTGATATATGAGGCAAAATTTATCGTTTAATCACATTCTTAGGCTAAAAGTTTCATTAATTTTTTTAAAGAATTCAATCAATTTATTGCGTTTTTGAAAACAATCTATGTTTCACCACTTATAGCATTCCTTAGATATTTTAAATTAAAAAAATAAATGTTCTTCCAGGGAGAAGTTTTACCATTTTTTCTAGAGTGTTTCAACGCTTACGCCTTATTACTTTTGATTTTGTCTTGTTAAATATTTATAAAAGAGGAACATGAAGTATGTCAAAATTTAAATAGGTTTTGTCTCTGCTACGAAATAGTTAATTTGCATATAATTACGAATGAGCAGAAAACTTCCCTTTTGTATCTCTGAAGCTTAATTTTTTTTTCTTTCTCATATAAATTATTTAGGAGAAAATATTTTCATGCTTTGTTTGTTTGATCAACAACTTTAGAGACGTTCATGAATAATGCCGAGAATTATGCAGATTTTTAACTGATTTCCTCGTTTTATATACATATTTACTCTCTGAGTAAAGTGAAAGCCCTAGTGCTTTATACATTTAGCAAATTTTTTGAGAAATATTAATTTTCTCCTTAAGTGTTATTTCTAAACAAATATTGAAACTAATATTTTAAAGTGGAGATTTCGCTTTTGAATTATGATTATTCTGCCATGGATCAAAAGCAAATTTGATAAACAAGTAAATCATTAAGGAAAAATGCTGTATTTTCTTCACAGATATTTTCATGATATAGTATTATTAGTAGTACGTGTGTGGTTTCTCGTGTTTATTTGACATTTAACTTCTTTACATTGCCTTCATTAATAAATGTTTACTCTTGAAAAGAATTCTTTAGCCGTACACCTTTCAGTTTATAATTTTAATGTGTTTGAATTTAATAAACTGAAAAAAAGTATACAGTTTTCTTATACAGCAAGATATTATCAAAATTTTCAGCTGTCGCATCTAAAACATACTTACCGTAAAATCTTCAGTATAATACGCACTATTTTTTCACATTTTGGTGCGCAAAAATGAAGGTGCGTATTATATTTGTGTGCAAAAAAACGTAGATTTAAACATTGAATAAACGACAAACAAAATGAGCTGCATTCTAGTGAAATTGATTTAGACTGATAATTTCAAAGTATTGTTTGTTTTTAATTAAAATTTAAGTTTTTTTTCTACCGAATTTGACGTTTTCGTTTATTTTTTACATTACAAATTTTATTTATGTTAGTAAATATTTGTGAAATTTTTAAATAAAATATTAAAAAGTTATGGCTGCGTATTATAGTCGAATTTAAATTTTTTTCCCGAAAATTCCGCACAAAATCAAGCATGCGTATTATACACGTGTGCGTATAGGTCAAGATTTTACGGTACTTGGAACAAGCTTCTTTCAGAATTTGATATCACTTTCATCTTAAGTGTCATGCAGTGCCGTGCAATGTCATGTAATGTAAATTTCAAGTTGTAGATCTGATAATAGCGACCATGTTGAATATTTTAAAATAATAATTTTGGTATATCTTAAGTAATTTTTTCTGTAATTAGTAACTTTTATTAAAGTGGCAGGTATTGTTGTCTATTTTATTATGTGAGCACCAAATAGGTGAACCAATACTACTCCTCATGAGGGTACACATCAACAGCATCCATGCCTGTTTTCTAATTCGTGATCACTTTGGGAAGGTCGTGACGCTAACCACAACGTGGACAGCTTATTCCGTTATTACTTACAAATAATACTTGTGATGAAGGTATGTGAGGATGAGACATCTTTGAAATACCCAAAGGGTTGAGTTACCCATTGAGTATTATGACTATAAACTCTCTGTTTCTGGATGAACGGGCTTGCTCTCCCAGCTCTGGAACAAAATGGATAATTTTTGAAAATGAATCTTGATGGACTTGTACGGTACTTGGGTATTTTGGTGAACATAGTGTAAACTTGAGTAATTCTGTTGTTGTTGTGTTGTTGTTGTTTCTCATCCCCATGACCAGCAGAGCTAGATCAGGTCCATAAGCTCGTTCACTCTGAGAAGTCCAGCACCAAAAGAGGATCTTGAGCCAGGTCCTGCCTGGTGAGCCCCAGACAGGATAAATGTGGTCAGGGGAGGCTTGAGCAGTAGAACACTTAGTGCAGATTTCGAAATGCTTACTACCACCAATAAAACTCATTGATGACAGATGACCACTGAGGAAGCGAGTAAAAAACAAAGCGAGTCAAAGTTACTATTCATGGATGGGGTAAGGGGCAGCTTCTATGGTCAGAGACCTGGAGCACCAGCGGCAGAAGACTGACTTAGCTCCGGTGCCTATAGACTTTAGCTGGACATAATGGAGTGGCCTTCACGCCTTGGGTGCCCTACCAGGAGAATACACTCCCGACTACTTCACCCACTTCGCCCAGGGTAACCCCTCGCCACGATGAGGCAGTCTGTAGGACTTGAGGGGGAGAGTAAATTCTTAAGATGCCCACTATTCAGCTTTGGTATAGAAATCGGCTTCTTATCTTTGTACAAACGTCGGAAATTACGGGCAAAAATCATAAACTTATGTCACAGGTAGTGATTGCAATACCAGTATACCGGTATATCAAATACTGGTATTTCGTGCTATTTTGTAATTTCGTAAAACCGGTATTTCCTAAGGTTATATAACGGTATTTCGGTATTATATAAATAATAAATTTCTTTTATCATAAGTTTTGACTTAAATTATTGGCCGTCTACTGTTATTTGAAGTACGGATTTTTTTAATTGATGTGGCAGTGCTAACATAAATCATTTCGATTATGATTTTAATACCGTATTAGCTATAAATGAAAAAAATTGTTACAAAAATGATACAATGATACAAAAGTAATGAAAAAATAGATTTATTCAAACCGTCAGACGAAAGACCGAAATGTTAGAAAATGAAGGACTTCGAGGCAAATATTTAGAGTAAGAATATCACTCATTATTAACAGTACCCCCAACCAGCGTAGATGCAGAAAGTGTATTTTTAACTGCAGGTAATTTGTGCACAAAATATATTCCCGGGTTAGTGACAGTTTAATAGATACATTGTGTTTTTTACGAGCACATTTCAAAAATACGCAGTTAGTAAATTAGTTATTTTTTCTTTAATAATAGATACTATTAATAGACTGCACAACATAATTTTTATGTGATATTTACTTTCCTCAATAATAATACTAAATGTTTTGTTACTTCATTATATCGTAACACTATAGGGATTTATTTTTTATTTATATTTTTTACCATGTTTTTATTAACTTGATTTCTTGTGTGTGTGTTTGTCCAGTACAATATTACAATCGATTTTTAACTAACTTCCCGACTTGCTAGACATTTGAAACTTTCAGAATAGCTCAGAACACGATGACGATGCATTTTTTACTTTTAGCCATCTTTAAGCAGATTTTTACCATGCATTTATTATTTTCATTTAATTTTGTTTTGTAGACTGGTGCAGCCATCTGTCGGCATGAACGGGAACGAAAAGTTAAACGCAAGTTAACTTCCAATTAACTTCCTTTTCTTTCAAGTTAATGGGATAATTCATCAAAAAAATTTTAAAAAGTATTTATTAATACATAGAATTGTCAAATTTATATGATTAAACAGAAAATTTAAAAACATGGTATATAAAACGTTCTTTTTATCTTGTAATTATTGTTTCTAATGTTATAAATTATTAATGTACTGCTATTATTAATAATATTTTACTGTAACATTTATTCCTTTATTATATTATTTTATTTTATTTTTGTTACATACACATAACAAAATTGTTTATATTTTTACAGTTTATGTATTTTTAGAAAAAACTAATTAATATGGCAAAGAAACATGCGCTTTTGTATCTTTTCTGAAAAATTCCTAATACCGGTATTAATACCGGTATCCCGGTATAACTTTTGAACACAGGTAAGTACACAGGCTGACTTCGAAATTCTAGCAACCGCTGAGAAAGCAGTTGTAGTAATACTGTTGTCAAGACACCTATGCCAAACTTCATATCCTGTTCATCAATTTTTTTAAGTGCTTTATACAAATCATTATCCCTATATCTCTTCTTTTCCTTATCCCATACTGTTAACATAAAAAAAAATAGAAAAAATGGGTTGCTAAATAAATGAAAAAGGGTAACCTTTCATTCTAATCATTCATCAAAACTGAATTTTGTTGTTGATGTTTGTTCATTCGACCGATAAGGTAAACCCTTTTGTGGGTTTTCAAACACATTTCATTAGCATCGCTGGCTTTATAGGTCTGGGAGCTTATTTCAAGAACCGGTCTCGAAAAGTCTTAATTTAAGTTTTGCACGGAGGTTAAATTTCGAATCATTAAGAGAAAATAAGACCCTAACCCAAGAGTCATAGACACGGGAACCTCCCAGTTTAGAACACCGCTAATTTTTTTCTTGGCTTCATCATAATAAGAACGTGACTACAAATCTACAGCCCATTTCTCATTCAGCGTTAGGCCGCACTGAATCATATTCAAGTTTTTAATAAACATATCCGAGTGTTGGGAAGTTTCTGCTTTCGGAACTCTACGGGGAAGTTAATGTAAATGCAAATGGAGAATCGCAGAAACGCGCAACACCTTTTAATGTCGGGTCAAACATATTCTGTTGCATTTAGCGAGTAAGAAACACTGGTTTTTTTACTTTTGTAAGAAGAGAAATATTGTATGTTAATTTGACGCCTATTACTTTGCTCCTCGTGTAACATGTATCTTTCATCGGTGATGGACAGGTGCAGGAAAATAAAACGATGTGTAAATATACGTCAAGGAGTGATGAAAATTTGTTATACATTTTTCTTTTAAATGGGAGGAAAATATTCTTTTAGAAGAGTCTCTCTGCTTGGGTGGTTTGCAAGTCATATATTTTTGAAAAGGAATGTTGTCCTATTATTGGAATAACTCGCACGAACTCGTAAAATATAATGACTGTTGTTTTTCTTACATAAATTGTATCTTATATGTGATGCGTCTCTAATGCAACATTTAAGCAAAGATTTTACATTTTAAAAATAAAAACAACTTTGTTAAAAAAAAACAAGAACGTTATTTAACTTAAGAAAACTACATTTTAGCCGTGATATGATCTTTTCGAGTCTACCCGTAATTCTTGAGTAAAATGTATCTTGATTCTTGAGTACAATACCTTATATATGATGCACCTGTGATGTAACATTTAAACAAATATTTTGTATTTTTAAAATAAAAAACAACTTTTTAAAAAAAATCAAGAACGTTATTTAACTTAAGAAAACTACATTTTTGCCGTGATATGATCTTTTCCAGTCTACTCGTCTTGAGTAAAATGTATCATGATTCTTGAGTACAAGTACCTTATATGTGATGCACCTGTGATGTAACATTTAAACAAAGATTTTGCATTTTTAAAATAAAAAACAACTTTTTAAAAAAATCAAGAACGTTATTTAACCTAAGAAAACTACAGTTTTGCCGTGATATGATCTTTTCGCTCTACTCGTCTTTCTTGATTAAAATGTATCTTGATTCTTGAGTACAAGTACCTTATATGTGTTGCATCTGTGATGTACCATTTAAATAATTTTTTTTATATTTCTAAAATAAAATTTCCAATTAAAATAACGTTTTTTACTTTGATTTTACGACTGAAGAACTATTATTATATTCACAAGGAAAGCTGGATAGTTGTTTCTTACCTGGTTGTGAAAAAAGAAGTTATTAACTTTACAGATATAATTTAAATTAAGAATGTAATTTAAATCAAGGAAATAGAATTTCTGCCATGATATGATCTACTCGAGTTTCATAAATTGTGATTTCAAATACTCAAGTAAAAATGAAACAAAGAAACACACACTTATGGCTAGACCGAAGCCGTAGTTGATAGCAATGGTCTCACCATGACTGCTAAAACATTAAGTTTAATGTCACATGTTATTGTCCTCTCGGAGTCCAGCAACCAATAGGAATTTTAAATAAGAAATCTTATTAAAAATTCTTATCGGTTGCTGGGCATTAAATTATCTTTAGAACTGACTACTACATTTCACAGCACATAACTGCTGGAATATCGTCTAGCATGCAGTTCGTTCTTCGCGCAAATGACTGAATATTTAAAAAAATATTGTATTTATGCTGCTATATATATATATATATATATATATGCAGTGGAATCTCGATCGATCGTTTTCGGATCCATCGTTTTTCCGTATATGTCGTTCATTTTATCCAGTCCCACAGATCATATTGCTTTGTTTTTTTTCCAAATCTATCGTTTTCCCGCTTTTATCGTTCATTTCAATCGGTCCCATGAAAATAGATAGATCGAGATTCCACTGTATATATATTTATGTGTGTGTGTGTGTGTGTGAGTAGGGACACGTGGATTATATGTTCAGTATGGCAGCTTCCGTAGTTAGACATTTGAGAACAAACTGCCTTGAGTAACTTAAATTTAATGGCTTATTAAAATTTCCTAGAAATAGATTATTGCCTATAATATATATTTATGTAGTAACCCTGTTGAATTTAGGTAGGGTGCCAAAATATGACCAAAGACACGCAATCTTTAATATTGGTTCAAATTTATACACATACACACACACCAAATAATACGTATATATATATATATATATATATATATATATATATATATATATATATATATATATGTGTGTGTGTGTGTGTGTGTGTGTGTGTGTGTAGGGACACGTGGATTATATGTTGAGTATCGTAGAGTAACCATCAACCATAGTTAGCACAATTAACATTTATTTACATTTAAAACAAAATATGATCCGTTTCCAACGGTATCTACAACAACAACTTCAAACAAAACTTTCATTAAACTTCTCATATAAAATTAGACTCAACCTCTGCTGCCACTAAACCGTATGTTTAGTGCAGCATCCTAAACTTATCATTTACGTCAGTTTACGTAAGTATATTCAAACTTCCGCACACTGAACCGTCTGTTCAGTATAGCGTCCTCTCCTCATTCGGTGGAACTCTCGCTTACACCGAATCGTGCTTTCAGTACAGCCTCTAGCAGCACTTCTCTCGTCTCCTCTCCTCTCGTCTACGGGTGGCGCTGCTCGACCCCTACTTACACACACGCACACACACCAAAAAATAAAAAAATAATATAATAAATAAATAAAATTAAATTAAATTAAATAAATAAATAAATAATATAAAAAATAAATAAAATAAATATAAATTAAATAAATAAAATAATGGCATATTTGGCTACCGTGAACATAGTGGACTACATATTCTACATGTAGTTATTAAAAATGTCCCATGTTGGAACTATTAACCAGCAGTCGCAATACCTTAATGGTTGCAGTTTTACATTTAAATGATATAATTACTCATGAAAAGGAGTTAAAATTTGATATGTCAGATTATAGTTAAATTATGGTGCATCTTAAAATATTAAATTAAATAAGAAATAGACAGAGGTTGGTAAGTGCTACCTTTTATTTTCATTAGTATTCCAGTTATTTTGCCCACTGCTCTAGGTGGAATGAAACCTATTCCATCCTGTTTAGTTTAATCTTTCCCTAAGTTTCCCCAGTATTTTCCAGTAAAGTAGTCTACATTTTATTTTCGAAATTAAGAATCATTTAAGGTTTATCTGTTAGTCGTACGATTAACTATCTGACGCACATATGTATAGAAATTAATATTAATGTATGCATAATTAATCTGATTTAATGCCTTAATACTCGATACTTAACAGTGGATAACAGTAATTTTTGGTCACTTTCCTTAAACTAATTACATAGGAAAAATATGAAAATGAAATATTTTGCTTTTGACAAGAAGTTCATAACACGTCCGCTAACTCTGTAATTAATATTTGCATAATTATGCATTGTGCCTTTTTTTTAACCTTTTTTTTTTTTCATGAATCATTATATTTTACTATCTAAGAATACGTATTTCTGTATATAGAAGGAACATTTAATGCTAATACTACTTGCTTTACATATATTTCTTTAAAATAAAAATAAATAATAATAAATAAAATAAAAATGTTACATGGCCCTGCAAACGTTTTGCTAAATGACTTGAAAGAATATATTGAACTCTTTGACTGTTTACTTGTAATTTCAGTTATTCGAAGCGCATACACACACACAAAGGAAAGGAATAAATGTTTAATCGAATCATAATTTAAAGAGATAATATATGTTGATAGGGGGAATGGTCTGTCCTTTAAGTAACCCTTACTGGGTAACATGTTCATGAAATGGAACCTTCCAATGGAATGCTACACCACAAAATACGAAAAAGTGCATAACTTGGAGAAAGCCTTAAACATTAAATATTTTCAAGGATTCTAAAAATTTTTTTATATTAATAGGACCTTGTGAATGAACTTCCCTTTTAAAATCCATAGATTATTATTTTTCAATGAAAATTATGTAATTCCGATGATACGTTTTCATTAATTATTCCTTCTAAAGTAATATAAATTATCTTCATTTTTAAGAATTGGAAATAATTTATTCTTTCATGCTGTTATTATCAGCATTGTAGTCAACTAAGAGCTGAGTGCAATTTCCAAAAGCAATTTTTTCTTTATTTTCCTCAATTTCAAGTAAATTAAAATAAAATTAATTTAGTTGACAAACTCTGCGGTTAAATGTAATATTATTTATAAAGCATTATTAGAAAAAATTTTCACGTGTCAAATTTTCTTAAGACTTTTGAAACATAACTGATAAAATTCGAATAAATATGAAATTAATTTAGATACTATGACGAGCTTTCTAAATTTGTTTGCTTATCTTCCTGATAGATGGCAGCACTAAGCGATTTCGGGCCTCGTGTATTTGGTCTACAATTAGTTCCATTTT